>VWYK01057199.1:1584-15376 GCA_013399775.1 Semnornis frantzii | reverse complement strand
GTCCCTCTGAATGGCATCCCTGCCCTCTAGCAAGTCAACTGTGCCACACAGCTTGGTGTCATCTGAGGGTACACTGATTCCTCTGTCCATGTCACTGACAAAGATGTTAAACAGCACTGGTCCCAGCACTGACCCCTGAGGGACACCACTGGTCTCCAAGTGGACATCGTGCCTTTGATTGCCACTCTCTGTGTGCGACCATCCAGCCAATTCCTTATCCAGAAAGTGGTCGACCCATCCAGTTCATGTTTTTCCAGTTTTAATAAAAATAGGTAATTGTCTTTTTTAGCTTTTTTCCACATTTATATGAAACTATTGTCAGGTGCAAAAATAAACAACAACTTGGCTATATAGAATTGTAAATAAAAGCACAGAGGCAGGAACTCTTATAACACATGTTAAATACTCAAAAAAAAGAAGAACATGGGGAAAAGAGTAGTATGTCTCCGCTGATCTCTTTTTTTGGACACCTAACTGCAATACTGTCAGGGAACAAAGTATATATGCATCATTTTGGACTGAAGCACCATTCTTACCTTTAGAAAACCAGGATGCACTAATTGTGGGTTGCATCTCAGGTTTTAGCTGTTGTAGCTCAGAGCCTGCTGCTTTGAACCCTGAAGTAGGCAAATTAACTCTGCAGCATTTTAACACAAAATAAATAGAAAGACTATTGTTTTGGTAGAAATAGGAATCCATGGTTGAAAGGAACTTGGCTGTATAAACAAAAACTTTGTTTGTGGGCTGTCTGAAGCATCCTAGTCTGCTTGGAAGGTGATGTCAATCCCCCTTCATTTTCTTTGGTCCTAATTATGAAATGCTTTCCCTACAAGGAACAATGGTGTGATAACAGAGTTATTTGACATAAAGCAAGTTAAGAAGGTCGTATATATCCAGGCATGAGGAGCAAGGGTAGGCTTCAATCTCTTTGACTATCAGGTACTCTAGTGCTTTAAGAACCAACACCCTTGAAGTACCTCATTCCTTTGTCAGTACTGAAAAGAGGAAGGAGACTTTGAAGGCATGGTAAGTCAAGGCATATAGCTTGAGATGTTCCTCTAGAGGTTTTCAAAGGCATTTACCTCATAAGAAGTATTTCTCTAGGTGTCTAAAAACTTTGAATAAAGCTCAAAGCCAATGTTAAATGAGCTGATTTTCCCTCTGGTATTCCCTCCACACCATCAGCAATACAGAGGCACAAACATTCGGCTAATATCTGTTGTATGTATCTGTTGTAGACGCTGCCTGTTAAAATCAAGAGAAGACCTTGAGAACTGAATGAAAGATACAGAAAAAAAATATACATAAATAATGTATCAGAAAAAGTTGGGATTTAATAAGTAGAAAAAGCCTCAGATAATAAATTTGACTTTTAAATAGGAACAAAAAATGTCACTCTTGCTTGAGCTGGATTTTAATGCAATCTTCAAGGTGTAAGAAGTGTGGAAAATCAATAGCAAATCCCAGTGTCCTTATGCTGAGATATTCAAAATGTTAGCTCTAATGGGAGTCATATAAAAGCAGCTATAAACCAGTGCTGATCAGTTCACACATGTGCTGTAAAGAGATACAGTTCTGAATTTAAATACCTCATATATCTTTTGTAAAAAGCTTTCCCCCCTCCTATAATAATAAGTTTAAACAACATTGCAGCCTTTCTCTAAACTGAGACCACAGATGTGAAGACAGATAATTTTTGAGAAATTATTTTCTCTTCTTTGGTAATTATCATTAATGAAAGGGGAAAAAAAATCTTAAATCCTAATAAATCAGAGACAGAATTGACTGACCATGCATCCAAATTGCTGCATTATTCACACTGGAATTACTCCAAAGATTAGCTGCAAATTGCCCTCTAAATTGAATTTATGGTTTCATTTTTCATAACTACTGTGTTGTGACAGATGAGAAGAATCTCTGAGAAAAATGACAGTGATGGACCCAATTTCTCAGTACTCTATCTTCAAGACAGGACTAAACTATCTATATTTACCATTAGGTTTTGTACAGTCTATTTTGGCAAGCATAAAAACCTGTTATGATATACAATATATCCTATTTTATACATCAGTCAGTAAAAATATCACAGAAAACATCAACATTTCATTTGAAAAAGGAGGCCAATGAAATTAAAACTAAGTGAAGTTTCACAGACAGACACTGTACAGATAAAAATACCAATTTACACCTATTTAAAAGTTTTCACTCTATCATGAGAGTTGGGGCTCTGCAGCCTGGAGAAGGTAAGGCTTCAAGGGAACCTTATAGTAGCCTTCCAATATCTGAAGGGGGCCTACAGGAAGGTTGGGGAGGGATTACTTATAAGGTCTTGTAATGATGGGACAAGGGGCAATGGATTTAAACTGGCAGAGGGAAGATTGGATGTTAGGAGGAAGTTCTTTCCAGTGAGGGTGGTGTCCTCCCTGCCTATGGCAGGGAGTTGGAACTAGATAATCTTTGAGGTCCCTTCCAACCTTACCATTCTATGATTCTATGATTCTATGACTGTGCATCTTCTCTCTATTCCAAAGTATCCTCAACGTCTGCGTAACATGTGGAATGGGAAAGAAAATTAAGACACCAGGGCATGCTGAAGTGTCCACACTACAGTGGGATTTGTTTCAGTTTGGTGGGGAGTGTTTTCTGCTTTTCTTGTGCAGTACCTAGCAGAAATGGAGCCTGACTGTCCAAAGTTTTGTGGTAATATAAGCTATAAATAATAATTGCAACAATGATCTCCAAGTTCAACAAAGCTTCTGGGCTAGTACATAAAAACTGAAATACTAGCATGCCAGATATTAAAGACAAACGTTTTGCCCTGAAATGGCTCTTATGTATAACTTGTACCAAACAGGAAAAATAGAAATATGAGGTATTGTCAGGTTTTCAAACTAGGTTTGTATAGTCCAGGCCTCTTGGGCTAGAAATAATTGAAAGCGAGTTTGAGATTACACTTAGGTCACAAACACAGTTGATGCCTGAAGCTTTTCTGGGACAAAAACCATGGGAATGTTTATAACGTAGGTTAGATAAAGTCAGTAAAAGTGCTCCAGATAACTGCAGTTTAGATATTTCCAGCACGCTGAGAACCTGAATTTTTCTTTCATATTAGAAAAATACAGTTTAATAACTGCACTAACAGTGAAAGGCCAGAATCTTTCACACTTACTCAATATTAACATTGAACTTCCTTTCCAAGCAATATCACTGTCTCTGGTACAATCTCCCAAGTTTAAATGAGAATGGGAGAAACTCTCCCACACCATCTGGTGTTTATGGGACAGGTTTTGGTTTTGACACATTTTGCTTCTCTTCATACAGAGACCCATCTATTCTAGGTACCAACTCCTTGACAGAAACATAGTAGAGTGACAGACACCATACAAAGGGCCAAGGCTTGGTAGACTGATCATCTTGGTGCTTTCCAGACATTAACTGGTTCATCCATACCCAGGTTCTTACCTTGATTTTGTGTGGGCTTGACCCTCCCACTAGTTAAAATTTACAACCTTGCATACATGACTTAAGTATAAATGGAGACCTGCTACAGAGATACTTTGAGTTGTCTTCTTCCAGGGACAGAGGAATCGAGTGTACTCTCAGCAAGTTTGCAGATGACACCAAGCTGTGTGGCCCAGTTGACTTGCTAGAGGGCAGGGATGCCATCCAGAGGGACCTGAGCAGGCTGGAGAGGTGGGCCCAAGCCAACCTCATGAAATTCAACAAGGCCAAGTGTAAGGTCCTGCACCTGGGTAGGCACAATGCCAAGCACAAATCCAGGCTGGGTGGTGAATGGTTGGAGAGCAGCCCTGAGGGTTGGTGAAAAGCTCAACATGAGCCTGTAGTGTGCACATGCAGCCCAGACAGCAACCGAGTCCTGGGCTGCATCAAGAGCAATGTGGCCAGCAGGGCAAGGGAGGGGGGGGGGATTCTGCTTCTTTACTCCACTTTCATCAGACCCCACCTGGAGTACTGTGTGCAGTTCTGGAGCCCCCAGCACAGGAAGGACATGGAACTGCTGGAGCGGGTCCAGAGGAGGGCCGTGAAGCTGATCAGAGGGCTGGAACAGCTCTGCTATAAGGACAAGCTATGAGATTTGAGGCTTTTCAGCCTGGAGAAGGCTTTGAGGAGACCTTATAGTAGCCATCCAGTATCTGAAGGGGGCCTACAGGAAGGTTGAAGATCCCTATTGACAAGGTCTTGCAATGACAGGACTAGGGGTAATGGGTTTAAACTGGAAGAGGGGAGATTTAGACTGGATATTAGAAGGAAGTTCTTTACAGTGAGGATGGTGAGACACTGGAACCGGTTGCCCAGGGAGGTTGTGGCTACTCCATCCCTGGAGGTGTTCAAGGCCAGGTTGGAGGAGGCCTTGAGTGACCTTTGCTAGTGGGAGGTGTCCCTGCCTATGGCAGGGGGTTGGAACTAGATGATCTTTGAGGTCCCTTCCAACCTTACCATTCTGTGATTCTATGATTCTTGAAACAAGCAATTTGGCAGTAGAATTCTCTCCCCTTATAATGGGACCCTATTTAAGGGTATTTCAGTGGATTGCTTGAGTCTTCACCCACACTTTAGTGAGTATGTAATTTGGGTAGCCTTGAGTGGGAAACTTTTGCTTTATGAGTGCCTACACTCATATTTTGGTTCATCTTTCTAGGAAGAATATTCCATTAAGCTTAAGGTTAAATCTTCATTAGTTGTGTAATAGTATATTGCCAACTGACATCCAAACTTGTAATGTAATTGTATCACGAGTGCTGAGCAATTTTGGTGACTACGAATTTGCATTTTTGGGTAGCTATTTCTGTCTGTTTGGTGGATGCCTCCAGGATCACCAAAGGTTTTCCATCATATCCATCAGCTCTGAGAATATCTACCTTCTCTCTCAGAATTCAACCAATAACAATAGCAACAACGTAACATTAACAATAGTTGACAAAGTTTTCCATTCTCAGTTCTCCCAGTGCATTGGTATTTATCCATTTTTCATGTGTCAAAACCCGGAGATAGCAAATGAGTTGCTAGGGGTACTTCAGAGAGCCAGAATCCAGGTCTCCAAAGTTTCAGTCCACTCCCATACACTGGGGTTCTCTACAGGTAGGTATTAGTATTTTGTCCAGAAACTCTACCTAAATCATGGAACTGAGGCACTCCATGATGCGTTTCCCAGTGTTGGATCCATGACTATTTAAATAAGTGGAATGGATTTGCTGGAGTTTGTCATAGCTTACTTTGTACCCATATGATCATATTCACAGGATAGAACAGAAACCTGGTAGGGAAAAGACAGTACTTACTCAGGCTTGGTCCAGATGTAGGTCCTGATTCAGGACTGAAGAAGTGTTCCTTTCCGTTGAACAACCTCAAAGTTCCTTATCAGCTCCATACACACATACAGACAAAATTTAAAAAAATAATAATTGAAAAAAAATTACTTTCCTGATATCATGATAAAAACAATGGCATAAATATGTAGCAGAATAGATCAAGGAAGAAAAATTACCTGCCTTTGATGATAATTACGTATAACTGTCAAAAAAAAAAAAGTGTGGTTTTCAAAGTATTGCACAACAAGATAAACTAATGAATCAACAAAACACCATACTCGTTATTACAAAACAAATTAGGGGGAGTGATGTTAACCTTATTTTAAATAAGAAGAACAGAAAAGAAGGGACCTTTTGTTTCAGACTCTGCACAATTAGAGCAGCACATTTATGACTGTGGACACAGACTTTCTCCTTGGTGGAAAAAAAATATCCTGTATTTTTTATTCAAGGTCATAGAGAAAGTTTAAAGCAAAACAAAGAACGGACCAGTACTCCACCTAGTTTTTAGGCATATGTTTTGAATGCAGTAGGTAACAGCATGAAGTTGGCAAAGGAAATGATATCCATGCACATTTCCCATGTCCACTGTGCAACATCCTTAAGACCTTGGTTCAACACAATTAAGCCAATGAGTACTGAATTCTAGCCAAACACAGTGCAAGTGTAATATGGACTACCTCCTACTATTCAGTTTGCTTTCATAGCAGAGTGGGCTTTTTTTGAAGAAACATGATCAATTTGAAGCAGAGATAAGACTAGGTACTTCTAACAAGTATCTTATTTGACCTGACTGCTGTTTTCTTTGAACTTGCAAACATCATAAGCTCTCCAGAAAAAGAAATTGAAACATTTTTAGCAGTACATTTTGAAAGGAAAATGTGGATTTGCTTAAGCTGAATTCTTTCATGAAAACATAGTTTATGAAAAAATAAATAGGAAAACTTACAGACCTTTTTCTGACTTTGTCAGTTCATTTCTACTGTATCCAAACAACTGGCAACTTCATTAACCATTTTATTTATACATTAGCTTTGCATTCATGTATTTTTTATCATATTATTTGATATAATGAGTATTAAATTGTTCCTATGTCAAGTAATAAGTTTATTTTTATATGATTTCACACAATATTGCGTGCTGTATTATGATGCTCTACGATTACTACTAACAATAATTTCTAACATTATTTTATGTTTTTTTATCCAACTTGAAATGATTTCATGTTCAAAAGTTCAGAATACTTTCTTTCATCACAATTTTATGAGATATCTGCAAATTTAAGCCTTTTCTTAGTTTAAAGCTGAAAAGATAGAAGTATCAAAATGTGTAGAATGGAATTATTTTCTATTTTCTAGGCAGCTCCCTTTTGAAGTGCTCCTAAGAATGCTTTCTTACTTTACAAGTTCAATTGAATAAGAGCATCTGATCTGTGCTTTATGATGCTGAGGATGACATGTATTTGTAGATCTGCATTTCCTCATCTCTGAATATCCTGCTAGTGCACAATATCCTTACTTAGGGGGGAAAATATTTATATCTATATATATAAATAGTATCATATAAATGGGAAAGTATTGAACAGTAGTCCCATTACAAATGGGAAAGGGAAAACAGACAGAAGAAATTTAACCTCAGTACTCACAGCGTCTAGACAGTACAGCATTTTAAATGACTAATTTAGAATTATGTTCAGTTAGAGGCAGACTGTTGTCATGGCTCTCTCTTTCTTGAGCTTTGTTCCTAATGGTGTTTGTAGTTTCTAGCATCTGGCTTTTCTGATTTGTTTTGTTTCAGCGTTGATGCCTTTTTGCTGCATTTGTTCCTGTTCATAACAATGAATACCAAAACATCATGATAGCAGTTCCCAGTGAGATGCTACTCAGAAGCATCAATTAAAAATGTAAAAAAAAAAAAAAAAAAATTAAAGAAAGCTAACTCCCATCAAATTTCTGAAATTAAGAGTATCTGCATAGTCCAGATAAACCACACAGACTATCAAGTTTCTGGCTGTGTGTGTCAAAGATGAATGTAAATTTCAAAGCTTTTTCAAAGACTTACTCAGCCAATAGGTTCAAATGATTTGGTGCCTTGATAGATCCTTCAGAAAAAAATATCTTCACTGTGTCTGGTCACTGAAATCAGCTGTCTCCTTTAGGTTACATGTCTTCTTCAGAGCAGAGTAGTTTGCTGCAGTCACTGCAGTCACCAAGTCTGGCTCATTCTGATTTATCACAGTACTTCTGGACTTGCCTGATAAACTCTGTTATTGGTCAAGGTAGAATCTGTCAGTCAAAATAACAGGTTTATTTATGCTGATTTCGATTGCTAATTTTGAGCTGCTTTGTTCTTTCAGAACATCTTTCCTTTCCTCCTCCTTTTGGCTTCAAAGCTATTAAAAAAAAAAAAAAAATCATCTCCAGAAGCTTCTCAAGATTGTTTTGTACATGGCTCTGGATAAGTCTCTTGGTGGAACATAACATATGAAGGCTTGAGTAAGACATCATCTCTGGAGGACAGGCACAGTGAAAACAATATTCTGGAACAATTTTCACAAGCATAAAAAGTTACTATTTTTTTATGTGGTTATCATTTTCAAATATCCTGTTTTGCTTCAGTATACCACAGCATGGAACTCCACTGTGTAAAATATTGTACTAGTCTGTGTACACACAGTCATTCATTAATCAGGATTTAGGGATCTTCTTTGCCCCAGCAGAATACAATTTAAGAACATTGTTTTGTACTATAGAAATGTGATAATGAGAACTATAAACCAACAAATACTCTGATTCTCATTGTGCTTCCAATTTTCTTGCATCTATTGTGAACTAAAAAGGTACTTCAGTCCACAAATGCCTGATTGTATTGTAACTAGGCCAGAGAGAGATCAGAGACGGACTTCACTGAAATCAGAGATGTTGTCAAATGTGAAAAATACAGAGCCCAACCAAATGCACTTTAGTGATGGGAGTCCAGCAGCACATAATTAAATATATTACATTTCAGGCACAAAGATGTGTTTTTACTGCATTGCAGTATCTATACTGTAATTAATAAGCAACATGTTTATCAATTACTTTTCCTTTTTGCCAAGATAGCTGACCACTTAATCTCACCTTTTCAGTAGTTTGAGATTTTTTTAGTCTAAGATGAACTGGGAAAAAATGAAGTCCTTTTCTAGTATGAACCAGCAGGTTCTGTAATAGTTGTCCTATAATTGAAACTAATGTTCAGTGAGGGCAGTACTCTTAGGTTGTGCTGCATAGTGCTATTCATGGATCAATTAAAGTTAGCAGCAGACTATTTGTCAAAAATGTATTCAGACCAGTGGAAATTATGTGTAGGGCAGAGAAAAATATGTAATTTTCCTTTTTTTTTTTTGTGTGTGTGAATTAATAATCAATTTTTATATCTTCAGTTACATTAGGAAACTGATTTTTTCCAATATGTGCAGAAGTCATTTTGACATATATAACCACAGCAAAGTAAGACATATTGTAATAATTAGCTGAATTATTTCTGGCATGCCATGAACAATTACAGGATTAATAACTACCCGACCAAATAGTGTTATGTTGGAATAAATTGACCAACAAGGGTTTTCAGTTAGGAAATGAAGCTCAGATGGATCATCAATAAAAACCACTACAGAGAACAGACTTTTGAGAACTTCAGTGTTTTACATTTACAAAAATGTGGGTGTGATAACTGTGCTTAATGACTGGAGGAAGCTATTTGAAAATTCATTAAAAATATTTTGCCCTCTTTAATTTCCTGGCCAGAGCCACATTCTTTGACAGACACTAACGTACCATGCAGCCTATATTTAATTTTGTGTTGTGATCAAAATAAAAACTCCAACGTGGCCTTAATTAACCCCCTGCCTTCTGTACAGAAATTTGGTTTCTTTCTCATTTGCAATTCTGCTTAGTTTACTGCATGTAATACTGGTTGACTTATGCCATATGACACTGACATACAATACAATGCTGTTTACTAGTAAGAGTGCAATATACAAACTGAGGCTGAAATTCAGCAAGGTATTTAAGTACATTTCTAATTTAGTGCTTGCAAGAAATCCCATTTGCTACAACATAACTACTGCTTCCAATTAAGCACACGGTTTACTACCTATCTGAGTCAGGACGTTAATTCTCAATATTGGAGCTTTTCACATCCTCTTTGTAAAAGAGTTAAGAATTATCAGCAGCATGGGAGATCAAATAGCATATTAAAGTATGGATAAAGGCACAGCATAAGAACTAGAACAGTATACTATACTGGAATGCTTGCACAAACTTAAAGCTGTTCTTTAATTGTTTTGGTGAAGCTATAAACAGGAGGATTAAGCCAGGTGAGTATCAGCTCAACACCATATTTTTATAGGCCCTTCCAAAAAAAAGGAGCATAACTAGTTTTTCTGACCATGGCTTTTCATTTTTTAGTTTATAAAAGATAACTTTTGAGGCTTTACACTACTATTTTCAAGGTACAGCCTTTCTGAAAGGAACAAAAAAAAAAAGGCTTCCAACCACACTTCATTAGCAGGTAATGTTGCCCCATCTTATTCTGCCAGTGAGGACTCTGAAACTTTTGTTAGATCACATCGTTAGATCACTTTTTGTGGGCTCAAAAAGCCACCATTTAGAAAGCTCTTGCAGTTCATGGAAATGGTTACTACAAGTCCTGATTGGCACAAAATGCTTGGTGAGGAAAGTGTGACTGAACTGCAAGACACAACATTGGATATTTGGGCAGAGCTTAAGGGTCTGGCTGGTCCAGACTTCATGTGTCGATGGAACCAGACAGGAAGCAGCATGGATGGACAAGAAAGTAGGCAGTCTGACTGTGAGGTTGCTTAGGAAATATTAATGGAGAGCAGATCCATCACAGACAATAAAAGGCCTATAGAAGGCAGTAGTAAAGCCCCAGTCACTTTATGATAGGTGGTACCCACAAGCGGGTTATCAAGAAGGACACTGAGGTACTTGAAAGTGTCCAGAGAAGGGCAATGAAGCTGGTGAGAGGCCTCGAGCACAAGCCCTATGAGGAGAGGCCGAGGGAGCTGGGGTTGTTTAGCCTGGTGAAGAGGAGGCTCAAGGGAGACCTTATTGCTGTCTACAACTACCTGAAGGGTGGTTGTGGCCAGGAGGAGGTTGCTTTCTTCTCTCAGGCAACCAGCACCAGAACAAGAGGACACAGTCTCAAGTTGCGCCAGGGGAAGTTTAGGCTCAAGGTGAGGAGAAAGTTCTTCACTGAGAGAGTCATTCCCTACTGGAATGGGCTACCCAGGGAGGTGGTGGAGTCACCGTCCGTAGAGGTGTTCCAGGCGGGTTTGGACATGGCATTGGTGCCATGGTCTAGTCTTGAGGTCTGTGGTAACCGGTTGGACTTGATGATCTTTGAGGTCTCTTCCAGCCTTGGTGGTACTGTGATACTGTGATAAATTCATTCCAAAGGCAAAAGCTGTGTTGTCCTGTCAATATCTATGTGAGCAGACAGTTTACTTGCAACATCTTTACATTTCTTTAAGTGTAGTACATCACTTACAAAAGAAAACTGTACAGTCATGTATTCATTTTTCCTTGAATGTGTTCTTCTGTTCTTAAGATTCTGCTCTAACTCTTTATCTAAGTTCAGGCAAAAGTTAAGCATCCTTGTTAGGCAGATCAGACTGAACATTAAGTGCTTAATCACATGTTTTACTTATGCCTATAAGAGCAAACTGTCAAACTATGCCATACAGATGAATTTCAACTTAATCAAATAAGATTTCATAGACAGCTGCATCACTCATTTATTTTTCTAAGCCTACCTTCTGTGCCAGCACTGTATAAATGTAAATTAATTGAGGGTTTGATTCTTTATGTTTTCTGTGTTCTTTGAAAGTATGTATTGCCAAGATAAATATACCTTCTAGCCTACAACGTGATTTTGCTGGAGTTTAAAGCTTCCTTTCACTTTCGAGCCTCCTATATGCGTCAGTATATAGTAGGCAACAGATGAGAATATAGCACCAGAATGAAAAAACAACATCAATCACCTTACACATAATATTTTGAGTGGAGAAGAGTCTGGAAAATCATAAGCTTTTTGGGGAAAAGGTTTTCATGTCTCCTCCATCATTGCATCTGAACACTTCTATCAGCATGCAAATAATAGTGAAATACTATGCCGTTCAGCTAAGAACTTGGTTACTTCCATAAAGGTCAAGTTCACAATATCCTCCAGACCATATATAAAACTGCTATCAGGTTTATTCCCCTTCTAGATCAGTCCATTGAATTTACATACTTAAACAAACTAGCATCTAAAACTTGCCTCCTTGTCATTACTTCTGTTATAGTCCTCAAAGGAAATTATTTTAGTTTCACATCTTTATCCTGCATATCCAAGCATATCCTCACCTTGTTGCTGTAGATTTAGAGACCATTATCATGCATGGTTATATACCTGCTAAATTGACTTCAGTCTTTCAATGTGATCTAAATTGTATTTAATCTGCTCCCTTAATACTAATGGTGCTCTGAGAGGTGAGCACTTCACAAGCTGAAGAACTTTAATTTGATGCTTTTTGTACAGCCCAACTCTTCAAACACATCTTTAAATAGATAAAGGCTCTGTACTTTCTGCATCAATATTGTCAATGCATGTGTAACCTTTAGAGCAATTTCACTGCAAAAAGATTATTTCCCCCATAGGAAAGACAGATCACTCATTTAATTAGTAATTTTCCCTCTAAGAAGTTTCTTCAGCTGTGACTATATGACACAGCAGTTTCACAAGATCTAGTATATTCTCTGGTTGGTATTTCTAGGGACTAAGTACTTATAGTAGGGTAATGATTTTTTCTTAGGGAGGTATTCCCACTCTGACAGATCCAACAATACCTGCTGAGGTTTTTCAATTGTGGTCCGTTTTTTTCATGTGAAGTCAAAGTGGATTCATTTTATTTCTTCCTTATTCCTGCTGTCCTTTTCTGTCATTTGTAGTATTGGATAAAGGCAAAACACCAACATGTTCATGCGTAACACATGAAAAACACTTACTAAGTTAATGTAAAGTACAAACACTCAAGCAAAACGGGAAAATGGGAGGATACTGTGAATCAACTGTGAATCAAGTTATGTTTTGCTCTTCAACTCAATAAGACCATTCTGATTTTTTTTCCATGTCATTAACTTTTGTCTGTTTCTGTATTTGTGTGACAATAGTACAAGGAAGTCACTAGTAAGAAACTACTGTGTACACATGTACCAAGAGGAACTCTTTTGTTGGGTTATTTCCAACAGGAAAAGCAATAGGAGACATCAAAAAATGGAATGGAAAAAATTAAAATGGCTTCCTTAAATCAACTGTCTGGGAACAAAATCAACATTCACTTTCTTCATCCTTTCACATTGTAAAACAAGTTTGTTTGGGTTTTTTTTTTTTATTTTATATCTTAAGCATTCAGTAGTGAGCTTTGTGTTACCAGAGCTGCCAGATTTTCTTTACCAAGGAAGAAGGGACTGATCATCAGCGAGAAGGCCACTTTGCAGATAATGGAGAAGTTTCAGCTGAAATCTGTGACATCCAAGGGAAGATGAAATCCAGATCTTAAAACTGGAACTCCATTGGTTTAAGCTAATAAGACACAGTGCCTTGTGCATCCTTGAAACACAAAGGTAGAGTACATTTGGTCCAGCCAGAAAATCTCTGGAATCAGTTTGATTTCTTGTACTGTTAATATTGCTTTTACCATAAAATCTCAACCCTTAAATAGCTAATATTTTTTTTCAAAAGCTTGCCACCATGATTTTCCTTTGAACTGCATGGGTGGCTTTGCCTAAATAAAAATGGGATCTTCTGTTGGTCTATTTTTCCACTCAGAGAGTGAGAAATAAAGAGTGAACTTACATTTTCAATACTTTCTGCTGTTTCCATAGCCGATGAGTATTACCTGCCTTAGCATTCACCCCGTTGTCATCAGTTGTTAACCTCACCAGGCATATTTTTGTTTGTTAATTTATCTCATCACTGCCAGCCTTGAGGTTATGCACTCATTGATGGCTTATATACCTCATTTTTCCTTTGTGTTTATTGTAATTGGAGCTAAACTGGAAACCTTAACAAGCAATTTATTTTATTAATTTCTTCTTTTCCCGTTCCTTTTCACTGACTGTCTGGGAATTGATTTTTAATTTAGCCATCACTTGAATTTAACTGAATTTAACTGAATTTAACTGAATTTAACTGAATTTAACTGAATTTAACTGAATTTTAAAATTGATTCAGAACAAGAAATATGCCCAACAATTGGATTGTAAACAAGTCACAGATACCCTTTGCTTTGGCAAATATCAGCAGCATGTTCACATTTTACATTCCTTGATGTTTCTTAGGTAAACTTTAGGACTGAGTGCATAGAATTGGGTTCAAATGCTGGGGCTGAAAATTCACAACTGTCATATTTTTTC
>VWYK01057195.1:17073-32954 GCA_013399775.1 Semnornis frantzii | reverse complement strand
TGTGACTATAAAAAAAAAAAAAGGGGCTAATCTTTTTATAAAAATGCAAGAGAAAATGAGTTCTACTTGTAAGAGGTTATTTTTTCCCCCTCTTCTATAGCTCTATTTTCCTCATAGATTTTATATTACGGTTTGAGAGACTTAATTATCTATGTTCAGTGTTTAACCGTAGTGTTCTTACCAGAGACCTTTGTTCTCCAGAAAAAAATTAAACACAGTCAGTTAAGTTCATAAAAGGCTTCACCAAAAAAATAATTTTCAGTTTGAATGTTATTAGTTTCTAACATCTCCTTAATGAAAATTGCTAAATGCGCGGAGCTAATTCGCACCTAGCAACAATTAGCAGGCAGCAGTATGGCAGTGTGGCAGAGTGCATTGCTGTCTGACTTTTCAGATATGCAGGAATAAATTGAAGGTTTCAGTGTGCAAAAGATGAGACAGCTAATTTGCCTCATGTCATTTTAAGTGTGCTGAGTTGCTAAGCATCTCTCTTCCGCTCCTCACTTTTTACTTTGGGAATTTTCAGTCAGCTGCTCTACACATTGACATTTTGCTTATAGAAAACAGTGGAGAAGAGAAAAAAAAACAAAACTGTAGACTATGGATATAATTTTTTGTGTGTGTGTGAGCTGCCTGGATATATATTCGTTGATGTTTATGTGAGCCAGATCTTTTTTCATGGGCCACACTTGAATTCTCTTGAGCTGACCTGGGTAGTTTAGGGCAGGCAAAATTCCATGGGGCATAGCGAGGGTTTTATGTGGAGAACTCCTACTGGAGTTTGCTCCAGTGATTGCACGTAGGTGTTGTTTGGAGTGATAACTGTGTTCCAATTACGTACTCCTTGTCTTTGCAGTGTTCTGGATGATGAGGGGAGCAGCCTGCGTCAGCAGAAGCTTGACAGACAGGTAAGATTTTGGAGGGGACCTTCTCGCTCTCTGAAGTCTAAGTCTTGGAGCAGTCACTGACACATGGGTCTGGTGATTGGTAGCAAATTGCAGCCTTTGATTAGGGAATGTGAAAGAGAAGTCTGTGAAGGTTACAGCTTACTTAGAAGTCTAACTGCCATTAAAAATTTTCTTTTGACTGTAATTTGAGTGTTTCTCATTTACACTGCCCTGGACTTGTATAGGCTGACTTACAATGTACTTATTAACTCTTTGATGGACCAGAAAGGATAAGAGATTCTGGCAGATGTGCAGCCAACAGAGGTTTACCACAAAGGTTTTACATCTTTTTCTCTCTGTTCCATGGATTTAGCCCTTGTGGCTGTGGCACTGTGTGCTATGTTGCCTATTTCGTTACTGTATTCCTACCTGACCTGTACAGGAAGGTGGATCAGAATCCTTCCCATGAAATCTCAGGGAATTTTGCCATCAGGTTTTAATGGGGTTTGAGATTTCCACTTTTCCTTTGATTTTTCTGTGTTCCCCTTTTCACAAAACTTTATGATGTTTATAAGTAAGTCTTGTGAGCTTAGTGTTTTTCTATACATTTCTTTTTCCATTATTTTATCAGCTTGGACATCTACCAGCATCTCATTTTCAAATTCAAAAACTTTGATATATATATCATAATTTTGCACTAGATTCTGTTTACTTTGAAGTCAGGTTGAGGTTTTCTATACAGTGTATAGAGCTAAAAGAGTCCACTGTCCATTCTTACTCTTCAGTTTCAGAGCATCTCCTTTCTGGAAGCAAAAAATCACTCTATAGGAGCAGGGAAATGGTGAGGTAATGGATGGTGAAATTAACAGTTCAGTTCTCTCACATGGAAGAGGGCTCAAAGAGAGGTGTCTGTAGTGCCAGAGAGAGTGTTTGTGGTGCCATTTGGTGCTGAAGTGTTTGGCTTTCAGAAGGCCTGGCTGAGAAATTCAGGCATTCAATTCAATTTCACGTTGTGCAGTTGCTAAATGAGACTCATGTCTAGCATTATCACTTGGTTCTAGTTTGCAGATTACCTGCTTTCAATTTACAGATACTGTAATTGGCATCTCTGCTGCATGCCCTTGCTTACCCTCTCGTGGCTTCACCGCCAGTTTTCCCAAAGGCTATTTCCAGGGAGCCTCTGACAGCTGGTACACCACTAAGAAAGACCTGTTTTTGTTATTTGCTGTTTTCAGAAGGTGTTTTAGCAGTGGCTTGGGCCTGGGTTTTTGGAAAGCTTTCCTATAACGTGATAGCCCAACATCCCACTTGCCAAGTGGAAAAGTGTAATGGTGACCATTGCCTTCATCACAGGTTACCACTGCTTGGAGTCATAGAATCATAGAATAGTAAGGTTGGAAGTGACCTCAAAGATAATCTAGTTCCAACCCCCTGCCATAGACAGGGACACCTCCCACTAGTACAGCTCACTCAAGGCCTCGTCCAGCCTTGCTTTGAACACCTCCAGGGAGGGAGCAGCCACAACCTCCCTGGGCAATCTGTGCCAATGCCTCACCACCCTCACTGGAAAGAACTTCCTCCTAACATCCAGTCTAAATCTCCCCTCTGCCAGTTTAAACCCATTGCCCCTTGTCTTGTGATTACAAGACCGTGTCAATAGTCCCTCCTGAGGCTTCCTGTAGCCCCCTTCAGATACTGGAAACTGCTCTAAGGTCTCCTTGAAGCCTTCTCTTCTCCAGGCTGCAGAACCCCTACCCTCTCAGCCTGTCCTCATAGCAGAGCTGCTGCAACCCTTTGACCATCTTTGTGGCCTCCTCTGGACCCTCTCCGACAGTTCCATGTCCTTCTTGTGCTGGGGGCCCCAGAACTGCACACAGTAGAGTGCATTAACAGAAACTTTTCTTGGTGTTTTCTGCAGCGAGCGTTGCTAGAGCAGAAGCAGAAGAAGAAGCGCCAGGAGCCGTTAATGGTTCAGTCCAACGTGGACAGTCGCACAAGGACACGCAGAGCCAAGCACTCAGAGGAGCAAGCACCACTGGTTGAATCCTATCTTAACAGCAACAGCAGCACCATATATCATGGTACATGAGTATGATCTATTGCATATATATATTTACTGCAAGTCGTAGTCTGATGCTTTCCACCTTAAATTTGTGCTCTTGAGAAGAGATTGTTGAGTTGGATTATTTAGTATATAGTTGATATCCTTCACTCGTGTTGGGAGATAAAGACATGGGAACTTGCAATGCTTGCCTAGCAGGAGGGAGAGGGGTAAGTAGCTGCCATTTCAGTGACTTGGGGAAGGGAGAATTTGTCCCTTCTGTGAACATTTACATACCTTCAGCCTTGATTCCTACTGAAGTCAAACCAATGCTCTTCTACTCTGTGTATTCCTCTGTGCACAAATTTGCTTAAGCCTGACAGTGGTATTAGTAAGGCTGAAACCTGTTAACTAATTTCACCTAAGTCTGAATGTAATTCTTTCAAAGGTGCTATGTTTTTGCAAGGTTTATTAGTACAGGTGAGTTGGTAGAGAACATTTCAAGCTAACCATAAGTGATTTCAGATAGAGAATTATTTTTGCTGTGTTATTTTAATTCTGTTTTTCTAATAAATATTAAAAAACTTTTTTCTCAGGGTCTGGGAGGAAAATTTCTTTCCAGCTTGACCCAGGAATTTGATTTAGTGCACGATTTCATTATATTTTCTTTATTTTTTAAAATCAGATAAACCAGAATTTTTTTTCTTCCCTCTTCCACTCAGTAGGTCATCTGAGGCACAGAACTGTTCTAAAGAGCAGTATCTTGCACAGAAATGCTGTCATATAGTATAACCTTTTGTATTGCTGTCTGAACAAGGTTTTAGATTTCACAGACATGAGAAGCAGACATTACCATCCCATGAATTTTAGCAGCTTTCCTATCTGTACTAAATGATCTTTGTTTTGCAACAGTTTGGACCGGAGGGGACTCTGATTTAAGTGAGGTTAACTGTGCTCTAAAGGTAAAGGTGACCCTTCCTGTAATATTATACCACACTGTTTACAGGAATACTTACTAATTTGTTCTCCTTACATCAGTTTGGTCTACATTTGTCTCTCAAACCCTTTCAAGATTTCACAAGGTGTCAGAGAAGCAAAAATCTATATTGATGCTTCACATATTCAACCCGGAGTTAATCCCAAGGGACAGCTGTCTTTATGATGAAGTGTTTGGTTAGCAAAAGCCAACCTAGGAGAATTTAATTACCTAAGAAAGTGTCTTATTGCCTTGTAAAATCCTTTGTTAGGGATGTTACTTTGGAAAAGATTATAAGAACTCTGGATGTGCCTTTTTTTTTTTGGTGTGATTTTCCTCTGGGAATGTGTTTAGTGTCTTAGGTTACCCTGTTCACATGGTATGTAGTTAGGTTTTGATGGCCGTTTTTAACAGTGGCATTCAGCTTCGGGGTTGGCACTTTTTTCCCCTTCAATGAAAACATTTGTGTGTGGGAGTGTCAGATGCATGAGACAGCTGGGCTGCTTCTAAAGAACTATTCTGCTCTTTTCCGTTCATTTGTTGCTGTTATGGGCACGCTGATTTCAAGTTAAGAATGACTCTTTGATGGGAGTTGATGGTCTGCTGAATGAACTACATTGCTTGGATGAGCACAACTGTGAAATCAATTCCTGTACTGCAAATGCTACCAAAAGAACACTTCTTTCCACCTATCATCCTCCTCTACTCTCTTTTTTTTTAGCTTGTACTAATTCTGTGTAGCACAAAAGTACTTGTTGATTTCAACAAATAATTGGATGCCTGTGTGGAGATATGACTATGGTACTTTGAGCAAAGTAGGTCAGAGATAACATTTCAGCAGTTCTGAGATGTGAGCCTTTCTGCACTGGAAAATTTTCTTTTATACACTGCCATAGCTTATTCTGATGCAGTTATCTTTGCTGCAGTGGTTCCCTGATGGGCAACTCTGCTCTGGAATAAAAACTCATTTCATTCCAGAGTAATTACCAGAGTGAGGAGTAAAAAAGTTAAGTCACTTTTGTTCTGGAATAGAACATGGGCCTGGTGAGCTATTTGTAGGACAGTGGAACAGCATCTTTTGCTAGTTAAACTGATCTGAAGTTTTTCCACATAAAGGAGCCCTTGGCTGCTTTTGAACCTCAGCAGGGAGTTGCAGGGTGATTACTGCTGATCCTCTGGCTGCATGTGTATTTTACTTCATCTAGCTTGGAGGCAAAGGGAAGTGCAAATAGATCTAAAGTGCAGTAGGATGGAGGGATGTTGACTACGGGCTGTGGCTGAGCTCAGCTGGGTCAGCTCACAAAGGGGATAATACTGATGTGGCTTTCCTACATTCGTGCTGTGCAGGATTGAAGATGCTGGGAGCAGTTTGATTCAGTATGAAAAGGTTTCTTTTTTGTTAGTTTAATGAGTAACAAAATGGCTCTGCTGAAAGCATGTCTGCACAGAACTGTATTGCCAGGATGGCCATGGTTTTTTCTTGCATGCTCTCAAAGCAGAGAGCTGATGTGTTGGTAGGATAAAATGGTATCTGTTCCTTGGCAAGTGCTACTAGCAATTCCTCTGGATGATGTAAGACTTTGAAGGACATAGATACCCTTGCACTGAGGAAGTGGCTCTGCATAATTCACCATGCACAAGTCTCCAGACAGGTCATTTCTTCTCAGTTTCTGCCCACATTTCACCTGCAGGTAAAGGTTTGCAGATACTGGAGCTCGTAAATGACTTGCATGTAGTACATCTTTTTAGGATTGCTGGCATAATGCCTAATTAACTAATAACAACAAAAGCCTTTGAGTTATCTGTGGGAACCGACAGGAATTAGGTTGAACAGGCCAATAGGAGAGAAGCTGCATCCTTGGCACCCTGGTCTGTGAGTGCTTAGTTTGAGCTGGAACATCAGCTGGTGATAACACAGTGCTTGCCTGTCAGCATCTGTAGATCAGGTAGGACTAAGTGTGCAGGAAATTGCCTTTGTTACTTGGAAAAGATCATAGAGAGATATTTCATGGGAACAGAGCCTCCTCTTTTATAATCTCTGCCATCTAGGAACACACCACACTAATAAGGGAAACAGTTCCATGGTAGAATTTTTAGGTAAGTTTGGGGCAAACCTATGGATATGGAGGTAACAGAGTTCGTGTAAAATGATGAATGCATCTTTTTTTTTTCTCCCCACTGAAATGAAGGTAGTGACCTAGTTTGGGTACCACACCTGTAGGTAAGAGCCTAAACTATCTGCCTGCCATTTCAAGCAATAGATGTCCTTCCACGATTTTTGACTCCAGTTATTACTGTTACAAATAATAGCTCTGTCTCTTGCAACACCAAACACAACCTTCTCACTATCTCATCATTATAAATGGTGAAATAAGAACCAATAACAGCATTTTGTATTGCTGCTAAGTTTACACTGCATATAAAAGGCAACAAAGCAATTTATTCACTGGAATAAATTTAATCCCTCTGTGCAGCAGAGATCACTTACAGATTGGTTTCTCTGCTCTTTCATTTTCGATTCAGTGTCCTTCATAAGGACATATTGCTGCCTGCTTAAAGTTCTTATTAAATTTTACTTGCCATTCTGTAATGCCTTGCAGTCACATCTGCTGGCTTGTTTTTCATGTATCTCTCCACCACTTACTTTGTGAAGTTTGTCAAAAACCCATACAGGCATTTTAGCCTGATGTGACATTGTGAAGTTGCGCTATGAGCGCCGTTCTTTTCAGGTTGGATTGCAGATACATAGTGAGCATTCCTGGAGCCAAGCAGCATGCAGAGATATGCTGGTTACTGCAATAATTTGATTACATTACTTAATTACCTTAAATGCAGATGATGAAAGCTGATTTCTATGGAGGAGAGTAACTTCACTTCTGTGAAAATGGTGAATTTCCATCGAGGAGTGACTTCTTTTCACAGCATTGAGGACAGCAGAGATTTGAATGAGTGCCAGAGATGCTTTCATTAATATTATCATACTTTGTTGCAGCTGTGGCTTCTTTTTTTTTTTTTTTTTTTTTAAAAAAAAACTGAAATTAAAGGTTTCTTCAATTAGATATTCAGAATAATTTTCATGGCAGTTTCCAGTGTAGAGACTTAGATTGACAGTGTGTAAAAAAAGGCAAAATTACTTTCTTACTTTCCTTCCTTGACATTTGGCAGCACATAGAATCATAGAATGGTAAGGTTGGAAGGGACCTCAAGGATCATCTAGTTCCAACCCCCTGCCATAGGCAGGGACACCTCCCACTAGCACAGGTCACTCAGGAGGCCAACCTGGCCTTGAACACCTCCAGGGAGGAAGCAGCCACAACCTCCCTGGGCAACCTGTGCCAGTGTCTCACCACCCTCACTGCAAAGAACTTCCTCCTAACATCCAGTTTCAATCTCCCCTCTGCCAGTTTAAACCCATTGCCCCTACTCCTGTCATTGCAAGACCTTGTGAATAATCCCTCCCTAGCCTTCCTGTAACCCCTTTCAGATATTAGAAGGCTACTCTATATATGATGTTTGGGTGTTGAACAGACTTCTGATGATAAACCATAGCTCTGGATAGTTAAATTTGATGTGTCATTCTGCTCCCTTACCGTGAATGATGAGAGTTTTCTGATGAGTATCAAGCTGTCAGCTTTATAAAATGACATCAGTCAACCATTCAATTAAAGACCTGTATATTTGTGTGCTCATCAAAAGAGTGTCTTGCCACCCCTGTTTCCCAGTGACCTTGAAATGAGAAGGTATTAGTTTATTTTTTGAAGACAGCAAGCAATGTTCTGTGCACAAGACTATTAATACTGAGAGATCAGGCAGCACTCCAAGTATCATGTGGGCAAAATACTTAACTTCCAATAAGCATATATTCTGAAACTTCCCTTTCAGCCAGTCTCTTCACCTTCATCCTTTGAAGCATCTTTTTTTTTTGTTGCTGTAGTGCAGTGAGGACTGCTGTGGTAGTACATTTCCAAAATAAACAAAACCAACTCTGCAGCAAAGGTTGGAGAGCAGTGGGTACCAAGTGGTTTAGAGGTCTTTTTGTGGTTCTTGGTGCTGAAAGATTTCAGGAGTCAGTTTAGAGTCAAAACTGCTTGAAAAATTCCCTTCTCTTTGCGTTAAAGTTCCACTTGAAGTGTGTTTACTTTCAGTTGCTACTTCACAATTAGCTGTTATTTTCTGTCCTTGGCAGTCTCGGGATCCAGGAGCAGCAGGGGCCAGGAGGCGGGGATGACCCCTGCCTGAGCAATGCCCTTGCAGAAGGAGCTCCATCCCACAGGCTTCAAATCTGGTGGGCAGAGCTTGCCCCTGCTAATGGGATTCGCTGCAATCCCAGACATGACAAGGGATGAACTGGGCCAGTGCTCTCCTGGGTGCTCAGTCAGGGCAGAAAGGGAATGGGGCCAGGAGACGGGGCTGCAGTGTACATAGGAAGGGTTCGTCAAGCAGATGAACTCCCTACAGCATAGCACAGGGTCCTCCCAGGAGACGGCTGGGAAGCAGCATAGGTGTAGCAGAGCCCTGAGCTGAGCTGAAATAGAGTCTGTGGCCCATGGGCAGGGACTGGATGTGTCATGGTTTAACCCCAGTGGGTCACTAAGCTCTCAGGGAAGCTCATGAGGACAATTAAAGCCTAATCGCGCCCTCAGAGCCCTGAAACACAAAATAATTATGTAATTTCTCACTGTCCTTAATCTTCCAGGCATAGATTTTTCATGGATAATTTTAGCTTTCCTCATTAGTTGTCTGCTTTCCCAAAGAACCTAATTCATTACTATTAACTCTTCATTTCACATGCTCCCTTTTCTTTCCCCCTCCCCAAGGTCAGAGAGCAGGTATGTAGGGGTTAAGAAGAATCTTTTAAGTCATTCCTTTGTTTCTTCTGAGGAAATCTCCTTCCAACAATGAGCTTTTAATAATGTCCTTAAGCAGCCCCAGGTTCTCATGTACACTTGTTCCTTTGTCTCAGCCTATCCATGTTAATTTTAACTTTGGAATATTTTCATCTCCTTAAAAATCAACCTGGTCAACACAGTATTAGATATAAACTGCAGGGAGCCATCATCCTGAGTCAAAGATGGATGCTTTTCATTTTCATCCATTCATACAAATATGTGTGGATAAGTAGCTTTCAATATTTTTTTCCACTCCTCTTTTGTCTGCATCGCAGATTATTCACTTAATTACAAATGGCATCCTTTGGGTTGTTTTGCTTGTGCTTTGTAGCTTTAACCCTGTCATGTGCAGTGTTTTCCAGCTTTTAGCAGTTAGGCCATTGGTGATGGATGGCAAAGCCAAGACATTGCCCTTCTCTGCTTCTTCTACACTCACCTTGTGCTATGGCAATAGACTCTTTGTTGTATCTTGTTCCTCTTTTCTCGACAGCTCAGATCCTGAATTAATAACACAGTTTATGAATTTTTTTGTCTCCCCCAGAGTTGTTTTTCTTTCTAATACCCTGTTAAGGTTAGTAATCAGCACTTGATTTACTAAACATGGATGGATGAATAACAGTAAAATTAAAATCATGTCAGTGTTTTGTTCAAAAACTTACCAGACATCTCAAAACTATTTCTTACAATTTAGGAGTAGAAGTGTGAGTAAAACATCAGATCTGAGAGTCCACTGTTATTTACTGTTTGAAATCACAACAGATACTTCTCCATTTTTGTCTTGTGAAAAGGCAAATTCTACTAGAAACAAATAATGTAACAGAAAAGGAAGGTCCTAGGGTTTTGTGGTTTGGTGGGTTTAGGTGAAGATTTTAATAATTTAGAGTGGGGGGGTGTGGATGATTTGGCTAGATTTTCAAATGCAGTTTCCTATTGCTTAAGATAACTAACAACAGGGTGTTTTTAGGTGTCTGCAAAGTCTTTTTGTACTGAAATGAATGCATTTTTAAGTGACAGTATTTGAAACTCCATCTTTGTATAGCTGCATTTAAGGTTATTTATTTATCCTGTTGTACTGCCTATCACTGGTTTGAGCTTTTCACATCCAGTGATTCTCCTTTCAGTGGATATTATCTAGGGAGGTCAGTTTATCTCATTTCCCTTATTCAGGCTTTCTTGTGGAGAACTGTAAACTGTTTTATGTGGCTATCTAGAGCCTGTGGAGAATGCAGGTTAGAGTTTGCCTCAAGGTTCCTATCCTGCTGAGAAGGCGAATTCTTGTCAGGCTGTTACTTAGTGATCTGAAGATGTAGTAAAGGGCAGAGGGGGAGACTTTTGATCCCTGACAGCATAGTTGGGGATAAACATTGCCTCTACAGATTGCTTCATCTCTGCAGAGGCAGACTAGGAGGAGTGCTGGTTCAGTAAGTTCAAAGCTCCACATGCTAATGACCAGCTGCAGAGTGAGTACAGAGGGGGTAGTAGAAACAGTCATTCTTACATCTCTCCAGGGCAGGAGAAAGCACTGGAAACAGAAAACAGACTTTTTTACTTTGCTCCAAATGTAAATCTGTTGGGCTCAGTGAGCAAGACAGGTCCATAGAGCTTTCTCTGGAGGTCACCAGTCTTCAGAAGGTAGTCCCTTGCCCGTGCCTCAGCAAGGATCCGAGTGTTGCCTTGCCCGTACCTAAGCAAGGATCCGAGTGTTGCCTTGCCCATGCCTCAGCAAGGATCCGAGTGTTGCCTTGCCCATGCCTCAGCGAGGAACCGAGTGTGGCCTTGCCCGTGTCTCAGCGAGGATCCGAGTGTTGCCTTGCCCGTGCCTCAGCGAGGATCCAAGTGTGGCCTTGCCCATGCCTCGGCGAGGATCCGAGTGTGGCCTTGCCCGTGCCTCGGCGAGGATCCGAGTGTGGCCTTGCCCGTGCCTCGGCGAGGATCCGAGTGTGGCCTTGCCCGTGCCTCAGCAAGGATCCGAGTGTTGACTGGCCTGCTTCTCAGCGAGGATCCGAGTGTTGACTGGCCTGCTTCCTAGCAAGGATCCGAGTGTTGACTGGCCTGCTTCCTAGCAAGGATCCAAGTGTTGACTGGCCTGCTTTCTCAACAAGGATCCAAGTGTTGTCTGGCCCTGTTGACAGAACTGCTGTGCTGCATAAGCTTCTTATCCACCACACTGCGGTGGGCAGCCTGTACACGTGAGCAGTTAGCACTTACAGACAGGGGAGAGCAGTGCTTGTCCTGTGCTTGAATCCAAGTGTGTAGCCAAGTCCCCAGGGGCTCTGTGTTGTCTGAATTTGTATCCCCAGCAACAAAACTACAGAATTTCTTTGGTATCTGCAGACACAAGAGAAATCATCAGCGAGTATATGTGTATTAGCTGAGGTCTGCTCTTTGCTGAATAGTTCATAGCTAAGAATTAGATAGTTTTGTGGTGGAGATGGCATTTTTTGTATTAGATTTATTTTATTTATTTTATTTTTATTTATTTATTTCTTTATTTTTGATTTATTTTAGAGGCAGTGCTTTAAATGTAATGGTAAAGCTCAGGAAAGCATCCTTTAGAAACATGAAATTCTGTGCCTATCCTTTTCGTAAGCCCAGTTGCAGTAGCTGCCTCTTTACAGGTAAAATCTTATCTGCAGTCTCCATCACTTTTGTCTGAAGCAGTGATGGCTGAACAGGAGGAAATTGAACATCTTCCTTATGAGGAGAGCCTGAGGGAGCTGGGGCTTTTTAGCCTGGAAAGGAGACAACTAAGGGGTGACCTCATTCATGTTTATAAATATGTAAGGAGTGAGTGCCAGGAGGATGGAGCCAGCCTCTTGTCAGTGATGCCAAGTGACAGGGCAAGGGGCAATGGGTGGAAGTTGAGGCATAGGAGATTCCATCTGAACCTGAAGAAGAATTTTTTCACTGTGAGGGTGACAGAGCACTGGACCAGTCTGCCCAGAGAGGTTGTGGAGTCTCCCTCTCTGGAGATATTCAAGAACTGTCTGCATGCATTCCAGTGTGATCTGCTCTAGGTGATCCTGCTCTGGCAGGGGGGCTGGACCAGATGATCTTTTGAGGTCCCTTCCAGCCCCTGACAATCTCTGAGTCTATGATTCTATATACTCAAAATGACTACTGGACTGAAATCTTGTTCTCTGCCTTGTAGAGAGCAAAGCAATGGAAATACTTGCTTCTCTTTCCTTTGGACCTATCCCTATGCCAGGTACCTAATCAGATACCTCTTGCTCATAACTTTGAGACGAAAGTAATTAAAAAAGCTTCAGGCTTTTACATGTTAGATCAAAGGATGGCTGACAAGATGGTGAAGATAAGTCTTTAACTCTTCAATTAACAATGTCAGAATGTTTGATCCTTTGCTTTGGACCAAGTAAATGATACTTCATCTGAATGAATGATAAGGCCATATTTAAACTGCTTTAGAGAACCGTCTGGGTATTTAACAGAAGTCATTTGTAGAGCACTGAATTCAGTTGTAATGTGGATTATAATCTTTAAACCAATTAAAAGCAGACACCAGTTTTTGAAGAGAGACTGAGCTGCAACTATAGGATAGATTTCTGGGTGGTTGACAGATCAGGGTTTTTAAATGCTGTAGAGTGGGGACTCTTTGGTTCCCAGGCTACCGTGCCCATGGAACTGGGAACCAGTGCACTGCCTTTTCTGTGCCCTTTTCCCTGGCCCCCTGCATGCTCACTCCTTTGCTTATATCTTCCTCATTTCCAGTGCTCCTTCAGACTCTGCAGTGAGACTGCAGTCTTGTGATCAGTGTATGATAAAGGCAGGAGTCGGGCAGTGACAAGTGGTTTCTTTGGGCACTCAGTTACTCCTCTACTAATTTAATGTCTATCCTCTATAAGATGTGAACACCTCCTCTGCATAATGAGGCAGAAGTGTGTACTGAGCGTCTCAGATGCTCCTTGCATTGTGAATGTGGCGCTGTCTATAGCAGATTGCTGTGCTGGGGAGGGTAGCTGTGTGCTTGCAAGCTACAGTCTACACAGACATGGCTAAATCCGTTTCATCTTCCTCCTCTGAGAATCTCCTTGGTTTTTCTGTTGCTATTCATGCTCATGGAGGAGCTGGTAAACAGAAAAGTTGCCTCACAGAGCAGAAGCCTAAGGAGAATTTCCCCCCTTCAAAGAGAGCTTATTGGCAGTCCCCATGTCTTTGATCATTGTTTAGTCTTTTGGGGGCTTCACAAAGGTTGGTGGGATATTTTGAAAGTAATTTTATGGATAACTGCTTTCCAGTAAGGTTCCTTAGTGGATTTTTTCCTATCCTTTTAAAGAAAGCACTTTAGTTTTGGTGAAAAAGAAGAGGAGGGTGGGAGGCCATAACAGCTGAGATAGTAACTCCTTTGAGACAAAGCACAGTCACCATATGAAGCCAGTGGGGTTTAGCAATAAACAGGGAGCAGCAACTAGGACCAAAAATCTCTACAGTTTGTTTGGTTTGGGGTGTGAACTTTGATGATTTCCTTTATGCATATCATGAAGGTAATTGCCTTTGTAAACTCAGTATTGTTTCACTTCAAGGCTTGGCCTGTCCAGAAGAAAGAGTTACTGTGTGTGTTGCTTTTACAAATTCAAATCTTGCCTTCAAAGTCATGCTTTTAGAAAACTATAAAGCTTCTTTTTACTTTGATTCAATTACACTGACATTCACAGCTAATGCCATGCATGTTATGTTGAGACATCTAAGGAACTAATTTGTGTATGTTACAAAGCAGGGGGAGTTTTTAATTTCATCTTGGGTATAGGTTCTTCATAAAGGGCATGGCCATTCTACCCCTGATACTGTGATAGACACAGTTGTGCAAGATGTGTTTTAAAAAGAACCTTCTGATGTTTCCTTGTTTAAGGGGTTAGGGTATAGCTTTAAGCACGGGTACTGCAAAGTCTAAATTAAAATATTCTGCCTTAGTGCTGCCACTTTTGATGACCACTCTGGCAGAGTTTAATTATGAGGAAAAGTGCTTCCTGTAAGAACTGATCCTGCTCTGGCAGGGGGGTTGGACTGGAAGATCTTTTGAGGTCCCTTCCAGCCCCCTGACATGCTGTGATTCTGTAACAGCTCAACAACATTAATATTCTGATGTCATTTTTGGCCTGAAAGTTAGGAGTGGGTATATTATTGCAAGGAAGTAAAAAGGTAGGAAATAGATCCCAGCTGACCTAACACTTTCTTCTATTTTTTTTTTTTTTACAGCAGCTTTGCAAATTCTGTTTTATTTGATTCTCCTCTTTGCATGAATTTCTGGAATACCAAGCAAACTCTGCTATGTCTACTTACTCTTTTATGCCTTCACAGAGTCCTCAATTCATTTTCTCTTCTCTCTCTCTCTCTCTGTTTCTCTTTTTTTCTCTCTGTTTTTCTTTTTGGTGGGGTACCCTGAATCTCTCAAGCAGTTCAGGAGGCCGAGCAGGAGGATGTAAAGGTGGTAGTGGATGCCCAAGCTCCGAAACCAACTAAAAAAACCAAGGCAGCAGCTGCGAGCTGCCAGAGTGGCAGCACCAGAAAGGAGAAAAAAGGGAAGCACAAAGGTTAGCTGCATGCGGCTGAATGCCAGACGTTGGATTCATTGCAAAATGCTTCTTTTCCTTCTCTTTAATTTCTTTGCATTTCTGTAAATTGCCTAAAAGTAATTCCTTGGAATGTTTATGAGATTGGAAAACGTGTGTGTGTCTCTACATACACAGCTTGGGAGTGAAGGCTGGCTGGTAACTGTAGGCTGAGTCTTTTCCAAAGGAGAGTGTTTTTTTTTTTTTTCAAGAGGAAGAAAAAATGACTGATGGAATGATGCTGGGGTTTCCCTGCAGTGTTAAAAGAAATGAGAACCATCTTACACCAGTGTGGGTTTTTTAGACTATCTGAGTGTAATATAATTTGGAGGAACAGCCTGAAATTCTGATTTCTGATCAGACTCTTACTGAGATTTAAACCACACAAATTAGAGGTCAAGTGGGCATTTCAGCAAAACCAAGATAAGATCCTCAAAGGGCTTCTCCAAGCTCTTGCTTCAGTGTTGCTCTACCCCACCCTATGAAATACATTTGTATGAACACATTCTCTGCAGTGACTTTGGGTCAGATTAGGTGGCCAAAAAAAAACAACCAACAAAACCTCTATTGATAATGACAAAAAGGTAGGTAGAAATGATGTTGCCATGATTAGGTTTGCAATTTCAGCTGGACAGACTGGATGAAAGAAGTAATGAGCAGCTTTAGAGGTGTATATGTACACTCATGAAATGAGAGAGCTTTTTGTGCCATGTACAGCTTCTTTTTATTAGATGGTGAATGACTAATTAGATTAATAAATGCCTTTCCAATAATTCTTGGATAAGGCTACTGTGACACTATCATGCCTAGACTGTGCTGTATTTCTGTCTTGTGTATGTCCCACAGTTTCTTCATTACTGCTTGAGTAAGAAAATTGTATATCCTTGACAAAGCTATTTAAAGCTAGTATTGATTAATACTTTTTATTATTGATATATTGACATTGATATAATAGTAATTATTGAGGTCAGAATTTCGAGGCTTATCTGTAGTGATATTGCAGGACTTAACTCCACCTTATCAAAATCCTTTATGCATCCTTTGCATATTGTGGTTTAATTCTTGAAATCCAAATCTGCAGTGTCTCTGTGCCTCTCTGGCTTCAAAGGAAGCCTTAGGTTAGCCAAGCTTTAGGGCTCTGAAGACTTTATTCATGTATTTGAAAATTAAGACAGTATGTGTCAACACCTGGGCTTAAAATCATAAGTAAAAGTCATAAGTAAAATCATAACTAAAATCATAAGTAAAAAGTCATAAGTAAAATCATAACTAAAAGTTATAAGTAAAAGTCCTAAGTAAAATCATAAGTAAAAAGTCCTAAGTAAAAAGTCCTAAGTAAAAAGTCCTAAGTAAAAGTCCTAAGTAAAAGTCCTAAGTAAAAGTCCTAAGTAAAATCATAAGTAAAAGTCATAACTAAAAGTCATAACTAAAATCATAAGTTAAAAGTCATAACTAAAATCATAAGTAAAAAGTCATAAGTAAAAGTCATAAGTAAAATCATAACTAAAATCATAAGTAAAA
>VWYK01057195.1:0-16621 GCA_013399775.1 Semnornis frantzii | reverse complement strand
AAGTCCTAAGTAAGAAGTCCTAAGTAAGAAGTCCTAAGTAAGAAGTCCTAAGTAAGAAGTCCTAAGTAAGAAGTCCTAAGTAAGAAGTCCTAAGTAAAAGTCCTAAGTAAAAGTCATAACTAAAATCATAAGTAAAAAGTCATAAGTAAAAGTCATAAGTGAAAGTCAAGTAAAATCATAAGTAAAAGTCAAAGGTAAACTGAACTGAATGCAAAAAACTGTTGCCAAAATAAGTGAAGAGCAAGGTAGTGATGCCAGATTTTAGTTTGAGGTGCATCTTGCTGAAGAATGAAAATTCTTTGCTAGTTTAAAAGAAAACCTTAGGATGCAACTGAGCCTTGTGCAGGGTGGTGCTTAAATCCCAGTTGCTGCATGACCTTGAGGCTGTTTGGTCTCCTGTAATGCCTACTTTGCCTTTATGAGGTGTGTGTGCCCGTACTGCACTCAGAACTGTAGAGCCTGTGCAGGTCAGTTGCAGCAGGCTGGAATTGACACGTTTGCATTGTGTAACACAGGTGTGTGCATAGCTTCACGGGTTTTACTGGCAGTTTGCTGGTGGCCTCTCGACTAAAACATCCCATGGACAAAATCCTAGTTGCAGGCCTAGCAAGGCACATAGCAGGAAACAGTGATCATTTGAGGTGTGATTTCCAGGGTGGGTCTGCAGATGCCACCCCTCGTGGGTGCTGGTGGTGTGCTTGCTGGTTAGCTCTTCAGACTGACCTGCTAGATACAAGCAAGTTAGGCCCTGAGCAGTGTGTGCTTACACGAAGGAGTTGTACAGTGTTTTGTCATCTCACAGCAGGTAACGCCCAGAATTTTTCTCCTAGGACAATGATATTTTACTTCATTTTCTGGAAATCCCCCAAGGAGGTAAATGTTGGGTTGTTTGACTAGAAGCAAGTGGTGTCAGTGAAAGTGATGTCACTTCATGCAGACCAAGAACTTTGCATACTGATGCTGCTCTGGGTGTTGGAAGCTGGTGCTGTGAGCTGTAGAAACCCCTGCTGCAGCTGCTCACCCTGCTCTACCGTGTTGTGCGTGGTCTTCCTCAGCCTTCAGCATTTGCCCATCTGATGGGTGTTTCCACTGGACAGAGGTGCTATTCAGCAATTATACTAAAGAAAATGTTGACTACTTCCTCTCCTGAAGATTATAGAATCACAGAGTCAGTCAGGGTTGGAAAGGACCACTAGGATCATCTAGTTCCAGCCTCCCTGCCATAGGCAGGGACACCTAGAGCCTCATCCATCCTGGCCTTAAACACCTCCAGGGATGAGGCTTCCACCACCTCCCTGGGCAGCCCCTTCCAGGGACTCACCACCCTCATGGTGAAGAACTTTATCCTAACATCCAGGCTGAATCTACCCATTTCTAGCTTTGTTCCATTCCCCCCAGTCTTATCACTACCTGACAGCCTGAATGTTTATGTTGATGATTAGTAATAAATCTCAACTAACAGCATCCTTGTCAGTTAAAGGATATTTAAAGTGTACACACAGCACCTTCTCATTCAGCTCATCTACTTTTTCCAGACACAAATATTTAACCCTTCATTCATGTATAATTTCACCTTTGGAGTCATATTTATTTTACCTTTGATAGTGTTGTAAACTTGCACTGTGCAGAGAATTGTAGCTGAGTTTCCAGCCTTGCATCCTTATCCTTAGGAAAATATTTTATTATTGGATGAAAAAATAAAACCAAATGCCATGTTGAAATTCCAGAGGGATTTTATTGATCAATCCACTACAGACACAGCTAATTTGTGTCATTTAGGAAGGAAGAAAATGCAAGTGGTAGCAAAACCCTGCAGTGGAACTTGTAACATTTTTTTTACAGTTATTTAAAAAAAAAAGTAGTCTATTTTCAAGATTAATGACTCTTAAAAAACAGATTTTATCATAGTATTGGATGAATTTGCTAATAACTTAAACTAACAAAAACAGATGAAGGTTAAATATTTTTTTTACCATTTTATGGCATAAGAGATTTTGCTGGAGGAAATTTGTTGGCAATTAAACCAAATCTTGGAAGTTTTAGGTTTGGCTTTTAGCTTTTCAGTTGCTCAGGTCTTCATCTGCACTGTGACTGGTGAGACACTGGAACAGGGTGCCCAGGGAGGTTGTGGCTGCTCCCTCCCTGGAGGTGTTCAAGGCCAGGTTGGAGGAGGCCTTGAGTGACCTGTACTAGTGGGAGGTGTCCCTGCCTATGGCAGGAGGTTGGAACTGGATGCTCCTTGAGGTCCTTTCCAACCTTACCCTTCTATGATTCTGTAACTACTCTGACTATAACCTTTCTATGTCCTGTAAACAAGCAGGATGAGTGCTGAGGAGCAAACACACTTTACATACTGAAATAGCACTTTAAAGGTTTCTGTTGGTATTTAGCATTACCTTTCCAAGCACAGCCAAGCTCCTCCTGCTTTAAGAAAAAAGGATCCTTTAGACCAGATCCTATGAATAATAAGCTAATTCAGAGCAAAGATTGTTGAATTATACATGAGTAGCTCTTGAAGCTGTAGCATAATGATAATACACTGGTCTTAGATGCGTGATGCTTTTTTAAGTGGCTCAGAGAACAATGAAGCTATGATCAGAACAATGTGCTAAAGACAAATGCGAGGCAAATATTAGGTTTAATGAGGTTAGGCTGACATAAAGCAAGAAGAAGAATGTGGCTAATTGCTCATGTAGAGCTGGTTGTGCCTCTCAAGTCTGGGGTCAGTGCATTTTGTAATTCTGTGATGGGTAGCATGATATTCAGCATTTTTTTTTTCCTACATCTGTGATTATTCCTGGTGTTTCATTCTTAATGATGGTATCCAGTATGCACTGTGCCTCTTATTCAACCAAAACACCGTTTTTGTGGGGCAAAGCCTACACATGCAGTAAATTAATGAGATTTTCTAGTAGCTTAGCTCATTAAACTGGTATCTCTGAAAGCTTTGGTCTCTCAGTTTGTTTGACATAATACTCAGTACTGGAAATAAATCCAAATTGTATCAAATGATGATGTAAAATGGTTGTGGAGATAGTGGATCAAATGCTGCTTTGGTTTGTGAGGCTTGTAAGGCATGAGTAAGGATATTAGTGAATTTGGTTCAACAGGAAAATAACACAAACAAGGGCAAACAATTGCAGCAGGAACCTATGACAAGTATGCACCCTGCATAACATTGCAAATACAAACCCAGAGCATCTTTAGGTGTCAAATTCCTTGATGACCTGTTAAAAACTGAGATCCCTGAAAGTAATACAGGCACATAGTGGTGCAGGGGTTTTTGTTTGGTTGTTTTTTTTTTTTTTCCCCCACAGTATAGATTTGTGAAGAAATAAATAAATCATGGAATCATAGAATGGTAAGGTTGGAAGGGACCTCAAAGATCATCCAGTTCCAACCCCCTGCCATAGGCAGGGACACCTCCCACTAGTACAGGTCACTCAAGGCCTCCTCCAACCTGGCCTTGAACCCCTCCAGGGAGGGAGCAGCCACAACCTCCCTGGGCAACCTGTGCCAGTGCCTCACCGCCCTCACTGTAAACAACTTCCTCCTAAAATATACTGGATAAAACCTGGACTTTTTTGAGCTATGTGCAATAAATGAGGCAAAAACAAATCAGGAAGCTAAAATGGAACATTAAAAAAAAATTAATCAGGAAACCATGCAAAGGCACGAATTAATGGAAAGAGAACTGTGATGTGAAAAGTCAGGAAGCATTGTGTGAAAAGTTGATTTTGTTTGGTGTGGTTTGGTTTGGTTTGAGTTTTTTCCTAGCACTCTTGTACTTCTAGCATGTAAGTACACCCTTGGAAAACATACTCTGAACTGCACTGGTTCACTCACTGCCATAGGCAACATGAATGGAGAATTTTGCCACCTGGATGTGGTTAAAATTGCCAAATAAACACTGCGCTTCCCAGTAGCTCTTCTCTTACATTTGTGATGGTTTGGGAGTTCCTTGCCCCCACACACTTTGTAAAATCACCCAGACTAGACCCAGCCAGCTGGAAGTTAAGAGATGAAGCTCTATTTACAGCTCAGCACAATACACAAGCAGAGATATACACTATATGAAGGAATATTTACAGAAATATACAAGGTAAAGGTAATACAGAAACACAACTCCCCTCCCAGAAATCAGAGACCCCAGGAGGGGCTTCCAACCACCCCTCCACCTTCTCCCCACCCCTATACCTTACCCCAAGGTTTGCCTTACACACAAGGTGAGTTTGGAGGATTGGCCAGGGGGGGTTAGAAGAAAAGTGGTTAGTGAAGTTACTCAGCAGAGAGGAGAAAAAGCAAGAAGCTAGAGTGCCCAAGAGACAACTGACTTATCTATGTTTATGTTCTTAAACATCTCAGCAAGCCTCTGAGTGAAATAGACATCCCCATTGTTTTCTTTTCTCAGCCTGTAACATGATTTTCTCCATTAAAATATTCCAAGTAGCATCAAACCAACACATTAAATGTAACTATTGCCTTGGGTACTCCCTGCTGTCTTTGCGCTAGTCGGAAAGCAAGCGAGCTGCTCTGGCACCCAGCACTTTTCCTGCCAGGATGGCTACTCCGTGTTTTGATCTGCTTGGCTTCTTCCGTGGTCCTTTTCTGCCTTTCACGCCTGTCTGTCTGTTTTGATTTGTGCATCCTGTCCCATTTTCATACGAGACAAGCAAGTGCATTAAGAGTGGCTGGCTAAGAACGCGCCACCATTTGTTGGGTAAGAAGCATCATTTCTCACTGCAACACTTCCTTTCTGACGGCGGGAGGGAGGTTCACGCAGAGGAGATTTATCTTGGCATCCCTACGTGTTAAAGAGAAAGGGTCAGAGAAAACAATAAGTGAGTTTTCACCAAGAAAAACCCTGTTATTTCTCGATCTGACAACCCCTTCAGGCTGTGCTGTGGCAACACACGAACTTGCTTGTGAAGAAGTCATTTTGGCCTCCCTAGGATATAGGTTTATGAAAGTACAATTCCTGCCACGGTTTTGTGGATGGCATTAAAGTGAATGTACAGTTGGGTGCTCAAGAACCTGGTTATAGTGACCTGGTGTGGGGTTAGCAAGTCTGTGTATCTAGTCAAATACTGGAATAACGTTTTGGAGAGCTGACTCACTATGCTTGTGCCTGCAATTTGCTGCTGGGTAGTTTGTCACTTAATTTAATCTCTAGCTAATTTTTTCAAGACTGCCACTGTGTGTTGTGCTCTATTGTCAACGAAATCTTTCCCTGTTCATGTTTGGTCTTGTGCTCATCTGTAAATTGTGGCCATGTATATATCTCTGAGCTTTCTGTGGTCATAAATAGTCTTTTCCTTCCTTTTAACCTTCTCTCCCAACCCCTCATCCCACTAAAAAAATTAAATATTGCCTCTCGATTATCTCTTGAGCAATGAAATAACCAAAATTGCAGTTTTAGCCCTTCCTCTTTAATTTTCTTGATCTGCTGTAGTCATTTGACTGTAATGACTGAGAATTTCTTTGACAGGGTGTCTAGAAATGCTGAACCTGTGTCTAGTTTGGAGAGGAAGTGCCACTTGGACCAACTCTGTTACAAATTCTGGGCTTGGACATGTCAGTTCAACAGGCTGACCTAAGCCTTGCGTTCAGCATGCTTATGCCCTTAGTTTCCCACTTACAAATACAAAGATTGTGAAGCTGAAATAAAATTTCCTGAGGCTTGAATGGATACCTGGAACTGCACTTGGAATACTCTACTGTTACTGCTGTAGGTGAAGGAAAAAAAAACCACCCCAAAACAACCTCTAGATCTATAGGGCCAAGCAGTAGGGATTAATGGCTTCCATCCTCTGTAGTCTGCACTTGCTTTGTCAGAAAGAAATTTGATAACTATAGAGAAACTGAGATGGCTCAGCTGTATTCATTCTAGCATCTAAATATAGGACATATCAAAAGGGTTGGAAACTTCAGCAGAAAGCTGCTGGGGTTGTGGGATAGAGAACTGTATCCTTTGTTGCTGGGTTGGAAGAGTAAAACAAGGTCTCAGCTTCATATCCTTGAAATCCACTTTCAATTACTAAATCCAGTGAGACTCAAATGGATTTTGGGTTAATTTAGGAGCTGACGCTTCCAACGGGTGTGTTATGGTATCATAAAATGAACAAAAGCTTAGAGTTGATCCTCACATATGAATGTTGTCTAGAAGATTTCAGGTGGCAGAAGAATACAGGCATTGATAAATAGTGGTTTATAGGATGGAGATGCCAGTGAATGCCAGTTTTCCATTGCAATTTTTTTGTTATCTCTTGGTTTTCCTTTCTGGTACCTAAGGGCCTCATCTGTGACAGGACCATGTCAAAGTATAGCAGAAGGCCTTTACTGAAGGGACTGATGTTCTGGAGGTTGTTTCAGTCTTCTTTTTTTCCTCCCTGCCCTCCTTCACAGTTGCCTCACAAAAAATGTCTTTTTTTATCTTAGCAAGTATTCAAGGACACCTCTGTCAGGTTTTTCTCTACCTGTATTTTGGGGAAAGCTGCAGAAGCGCTGACTGAAGCAATAAAGCTTTGCTTTTTGGCACAGCCCACTCAGGTTCTTTGCCTCTTTCGACCCTGTCCTTAAACTGGGAAGTTTATAACTATGGACATGAATGATTTGTTTTATTGCACAGTGAACCATCCTTTCAGTTAGTGGCTGGGTGAAAGGGAGTCATTGAGGCAAAGAAAGTGAGAACACCGGCAGAGATCCTCCTTGAGTATCCTAATTACACAAGCCTGGAAGTGTTTTCAGGCACGAGGTAGGTGATGGCAAAGCTGTCTTTCAAACTATGACTTACATCTTATGATACAATAAAAGAAATGTGTGTGTATGCTTGCATCTAATACCATTTTGCACAAGGATGATGTGCACACACCCACAAATATTAAATAGTTAATGCAGCTTTTACCACAAACCATCCACAGTATTCTAATGCAGCAGAGATTCTTTTTTCCCCTCCTCTCTGTCTGGCTACATCTTCCATTCCCTTAAATGGGGTCAGCAGTGGTACCATTCATAATGCTTTTAATAACACACTGTACCAGTGATGCACTCTTTAGAATAGTGAAATTGATTTTCCTTCTCTAAAAGTGTGACCTACCAGTGTAGCCTTTGTCCTAACACCTAATAATATGTGATGTTCCTGACAGCGCGGGACGCGAGCGCAGATGTTCTGCAGGCAGCGGTGCAAAGCAGCCTCAGTGCAATGTCTGCTGCTGTCAGAGGCATTTCATTTGCTGCAGATCAATGTCTGCTTCGAAGAAGAATAATTAAGGTGATTTGTTTCTTTTGCAATAGCTTCTCAAGATTAGATTTGTATCGTCCAAAGCTTAATCAGAGGCTAGATGAGGTATGAGCATCTTGTTAGCTCCTAGATGCTTAACACGTTGGAAATTCAGAGGAGTGAATTAATAGCTTTAGGCAACCACTTTAATGGTAATGTTTCATATGGTTAAGGCTGTTATAAATAGCACAGGGGATCCAAGCAGTAACCTGACTGTTCTAGAGCACCTTTGCTGTAGTGCATATCCCGAGAGAAATCTAAGGAAAAAATGCTGTTCTGTTCACTGCTGAGTTATACCTGCAACACAGGAAATGAAATTGTTCATTCTGCAGCACACAGAGCTTCTGTCTCAAACTGTCATCCTACCAAGATGAGGGAAACTTTTCTGTGGGCTTTATTTAGTCCTTCAAGGTTGGATGGACTGTTTCATTTGTCATTGCTACTTTTACTATAAACAAATCAGGACTTAGAGAGCTGCTGCAAAAGTTGCCAAATAAGGGTCTGTGTTGCAGTTCTGAGCTCTGTGGATTTAGTACTTGTGCAGTGTCAGATTGCATCTCGTTAGGTGCTCTTCCTGTTCCTGAGGGTGTGGACTGCTCCCTTTTCCACTGCTGCTTCCTATTGCAGTGGCAGTGACAGCAAGTGTGGCAAGGCACAGCTAAGTGTGCCGAATGTATCATCCAGTTGTCTTTTAATGCAAGTTGACAGCTGCTCGTGAAGCAGGTTGAAATGGTATTCTTGGAGACTTCTTTTTGAGACCACAGTCTGAAAAAAAATCCAAATCCCTGCAGCTTCTCCTCACAGGATTTATTCAGCTCTGTTTGGTGTGAGCAGCACAGTGCTCTTGTACTGAGCTAACTCTTTGTAAAGCTTGCTAATTCTTCCCCGTGTCACTTGCTTGCTAACAAAAATGTCAGCAGAGCAGCAGTATGCAGGCTTATGTTATTTACTGTATCTGCACATGAAAATATTGCCATTTGTATTGGTGCAAAAGTGCTTTTTCATACAGCTAATTTTGTCATATGTAGCAGCACTAAGTCTTAGCTCAGAGATGAAGTACATTTGCAATCTGATATTTTAACTTGCTTTCCTGAAGAAACAAATTTGCTGGCTTGTGACAAGAACACACACCACCCTCAGTTTGCATTTTCCTGTCTTCAGAAGGCACAGAAACCCAGCATGGCCAAGGCTAGAAGGTGCCTCTGACCACTGTCTAGTCCCATGCCCCTGTGCAAAGCAGGTTGCCCAGAACTGTGCCTGGTCCAGATTTGAGCATCTCGGAGGATGGATGTTCCAGGGAATATGTATTGTCATCTTTATAATTTCACACTGATGCTTAGCCATACAGTAATTTAGTAGCTCAGTAGGTACACTTGAGCTTGTTAGCATGGTGCTCTTCCTGTTATATGCACCACTGGATCTACTGGAGAATTTTCCAGGTTTATGAACCTCTGAAGCATCATTTTATAATAGCCATGTTGTCTGTTAGGAGATATGGCATAATCTGGGACAGGTTTATCTGCTACTAGACCATTTGCTTGTCCTTGTGAAAGCTGCATCTGTTTTCTTTGTCATTCCTCTGCAGCTAATTCCTTTTCTGTTTAGTTTTCAGTGTTTCTGGTGCATGGATGGGTGTGCTTTGAGGGTGAGGGGAGCAGCAGTGAACTCCTGATTACCTCTTGGAGAGTCTCAAGTGCAGTATGTGGGAAGTAAGATGTTTGCCTTGGAGGCTAGTTTAGTCTTGTTTAGAAATGTTATTGGATGTGAACCTCTGGTTCTTAGAAAAGATGGTTTTGGGGAGCAAGCAATTCTCTTTTCATTAACTTCCTGACACAAAGGCAGCTAAGGCTTTTGCTCTTGTCTGACAGGGATTGATGGCCCAGCTGCTTTTCAAGATGATGTTCAGAAGATAGGAAGTCAAGTGCAGATTCTTACTGTTGGACAGTCTAGCCACGATGAGGATGATGGAGAGAAGATGGCTAGTGGCCAACAACAGCAGAGCAAACAAGACCTTAGAACAGCAATGCAGAAAAAAGGTAAGTCACCACAGCTTCACGTTCTCATTGCTTGCTTTATGTATGTTGGCTCCTTTTCTTAGTCTCAGCCCCAGCCTAAGCACACATTGTTATTCAGTTTCTTCTCCTTAGAGCCTGTTTGGTTTATTCTGTTATCTCACAAAAATGTGATGAAGTTCTGTCCCATCCCAAGGAAGAAGAACTCTCCAGGCTCTCAGGGATGTGGCTTTCTCATCTGCACTGCAGTACTGCTATTAAGGTAGCAGGCAGATGCTAATGCTCACACCCATCTGTTCACATTTTTGCACTGTGCAGCTCTGGAAATCACTTCCTCGAGGGTGAAACAGAGTATGGAACAGCAACACTCAAAACAGAATATTCCTTTTAGTTGTGTTGTCAGTGAAACACTGTTCACGTTTTCATAACGTGTGTTCATGCTTCACAGGTGAAAATTACAGCACTGTGTATTCTACAGCATTTCCCATGCACAGATCTCAAATATTCTGGGCCTTTTTTCTCTGGAGGCATGCATGATTTGGGTGAATGTGTGTACACATTCATGCATCTGTCCCTTCCTTCCTGTGCTCTTACTATCTCTCATTAGGCATTAACTGTAGGAAGGAGAGAAAATCCTAAAATGCTCACAAAGCTTGTTCTGAAGGCATTTGCTTTGGAGTTGTTCTTCCTCAGTGTGCTGCTTTTGAAGCAAAGGCATCTCAAGCCAAGAGTGCTCTGATGCTTTAAGAATAAACTCTTTGTGCACAAAGAGCAAAATGTAAGAGCAAACTTGACTCATCCAGAATAGACCATTCATACCTAAATGCCTGCCTCTTGTCTGCAGAGCAGTTCTCACTAAGATTCATTTTTTGGAGGATGTTACTCTGCAGATGTGAGCAGCTTCAGCTGAAATGGACAGCTTTTCCTCAAGTGTGGTATTTCCTGGGCATTTGAGCCTGAGGGATGTTGGCATGACTAACAGGTTCTGATCTGTGTGCCGATTGTGCTGCCTTAGACCGTGGCTCAGAATATTTAATCATCAGGCACACTACTTACTAAAGCTGATTGACTTAAAACCTATCAACAGATACCTCAAATTAGGTCAGAACACTCAGATTTTTACTCTGGGGGACCTTTCTATTTTTGATGTTTTTTCCAGGTTAAGATGTACTTTTATTCACCACATTTTTTTTTTGTTAGCTTTTTAATAGAGGTAGTGGATGGAGGGGGGGGGGCTGTTTGTTTTGATGTGATTTTGTTTTGCTTTGGTGCTTCATGTTCTTAAATATANTAATAGAGTTAGTGGATGGAGGGGGGGGGGGTCTGTTTGTTTTGATGTGATTTTGTTTTGCTTTGGTGCTTCATGTTCTTAAATATATGATATGATCTTTTTTTACCAGGTCTTAGTATAGAATCATAGAATGGTAAGGTTGGAAGGGACCTCAAAGATCATCCAGTTCCAACCCCCTGCCATAGGCAGGGACACCTCCCACTAGCACAGGTCACTCAAGGCCTCCTCCAACCTGGCCTTGAACACCTCCAGGGAGGGAGCAGCCGCAACCTCCCTGGGCAACCTGTGCCAGTGTCTAACCACCTCCACTGGAAAGAACTTCCTCCTAACATGCAGTTTCAATCTTCCCTCTGCCAGTTCAAACCCATTGCCCCTTGTCCTGTCGTTGCAAGACCTTGTAAATAATCCCTCCCCATCCTTCCTGTAGCCCCCATCAGATACTGGAAGGCTACTCTACGTCTTCTCAAAGCCTTCTCTTCTCCAGGCTGCAGCGCCCCAACTCTCTCAGCCTGTCCTCATACATACTCCTCATGTATACTCCTTGACCAGAACAGACACTGAGAGTGGAGCACTTCAAGTCCTGGAGGGGTGGAAGGCTGCTTGTATAAAAAGGAATGCTGAAGTTTCTCAATGTCATTAGCAACAGAGCTATGCTCTGTGAGACACTAGGAAAGGTATTAAGACAAGATTGCAACTGGCAGCACCACCATAAAATGTTTTTACTATGCATATGTGGTTTGCAGCTTCAAACCAGCAGAGGAGGCTTGTTAGGAAGTTTTGAGTATCCAAATGTTCATGGGAAACTTTATGTTGAGCTAAGGCTTTTCATATGGATTCCCACTGCCACTTCACTGCTTGGGACATGTCCCTACTGTAATGTCCCTCTTAGTCTGAAAAGCATTTAGAATTGCTGTCTCTCATCAGTCATTCTCTTGCAGGGAACAGGAGCAAAAGCAGAACACAGAGCTAAATGCTAACTGGCCAGTGGGGAAAGGTCAGCTCCCATCAGATTTGCATAGTGCTGATTCATGCCCATCCTGCTCTTTGACACTAACTTTGTGGAGAGAAGCCTCTCAGCATGTGTCTCTGCTTCCCCAGAGAACCAAGTTCTGTTAGGAGACAAGAGGTTATAGGCTACCTGAGTGTGAGAAGAATATACCACTTGCAAGAAAATACCAAATGTTTTATTTGATTTCTCCATCTGTTGGAAATTGCCATACTAGAATAATTTTCTTCCTACAGGAAATATTCATCCTTTTGATTTCAGAGCTCTTAATATGTCAAGTTCCTCTCCAGCAAATGAGTCACTAGGATAGAACCAGACTTCCATAAGTTTTAACACTGAAAACCAACATTTATTCTTCACATTTATCAGTTTGCAATATGCCTCTGTAAAGACTTGGAATCAAAAATGTGGTCTTAGTTCTTCTTTACCACCTGAAGCTACAAGTGCTTCGAGATTTGGGGAAGGAACAGATTTGATTTCTAGTTCAAAAACAGAACAGGAGTCTCTGAGGGATTCTTCCCCACAGGTCAGGAGTGCAGACTTAGTTCTAAGGCTGCCACAGAATTTTCACCACAAACATATTTGTGAGGAAAGTAGAAATAAACTCTGCATGTGAAGTGTGGCTTTATTGTGCAGCTACCAGCTGAGGACCTGGACTGTCTCTTACCCATGCATTGCTAACTAAAATGTGGCTGTCATTATTAAGAAATAATGTTTGTGATTAATGAGTGTGTGATTAATAATGAGCGAGCTCCACAGGCTTTGAAAGTATCTGTTGACCTGTGAACTCAGGCCTGCCTTGCACAACCAGATCCTATTGAAAGTTGTTGCTGTCGTGCTGTGTGGTTTATGTGCAGGGTGGAGAAACTGAAGGAGTGAATAACAGGACCATTCATGGTGCAGCTAAAGGGAATACAAGCATTACATGTGCTTCTGATTTACTGTTACACACTCACTGCTGTGGTCTTGTTTCATTATCCAGTGTGTAGCTGGTGTCAAAAGCTGTTTTAAAGCAATATGCATTGGAAGCAGCAATGACATACAAAGTGCTTAAATGCCTTTCTTGGTGTCTTCTTTTTCTTAGGCTGTTTCAAATTTTAACTGAAAAACAAAATCATTACTGATACCATCTCTAATGTTTAGATTTCTGTACATTATTTTGGTTCAGTTTCTGCCTGTTGCAGAGACTAAGCTACATGAACATCTCTCTGCATATCCCTGGAAGTCCCAGAAGAACAGTTTAAAGAACCCAAGAAAGATGATGTGCTGGGCACAGGGATTTAGGCCACCTGAATACTTTTTTCAGTGTTACTGAGTGAATATTTGTATGGAATCTATGTATATCACTTGTCTCTATCAACCAGGTGTTGTATTTTGTGTGTCAGAACTGAGAAGTAGGCCAAAGTGCCTCTGTTCAGGGCACATTGTACACAGAAGGCTTTGTGGTACAGCTGCTTAGGGTGGATGATGTTTGCTGAAGCTTCATCTCTGTGATACAGAGCTTCTGGACTTGACTGAAAGTACTAAAAAAGAAAAGTGGCAGCAGATATAAGGTGAATTTGATTGTGCAGAAAGATAAAACATCCAAGCCTGAGAATTCAAGCAGCAGCATTATGGCCCCATCCAGTAAACCTTCAGCCCTGCGTGGAGTCCTGCTGGCAAGTTAGGCTTGTTCACTCACTTAAGGGTTTGCAAAATCAAGCCCATGGATTTTTTCCTTTCCCAGATCCCCATGCAAATACATCCTGGTCCTCTTCCACATCCCAATCCAGTCTTGTCGCCCTGGATCATGTTCCTGGTAAGTAGAGAAGGAAAAAGTTAATTATGCCCACGCTGCTTGGCATTTAGTTTATCCTTCTGCATCAAACTTATCAGCAGCCAAAATTCTGGATCAAGTGTTTTGGTGGGAGTTGTTTTGCTTAGTTTGGGTTTTAGGTTTTTTTGTTTGTTTGTTTGTTTTTGTTGGGGGTTTTTTGTTTGTTTTTTGTTTTGTTTTGTGGTTTTTTTTTTTTTTTTTTTTTTTTTGTTGGTTGGTTTTGGGTTTTTTCGTTTGTTTGGTTTTTGGTTGGGTTTTTTTGTGTGTGTGTGTGTTTTTGTTGTTGGCTTGTGGTGGGTTTTTGTTTGTTTGTGGGGTTTTTTTTGATAACAGTATTGTGTAGTTAGCCTCTAAGGTGTGGAATTTAGAGCTTGGATACAGGGTGGCTTCATCTGCATGATATTCCTTCAGGAACTAGACCTGGCCTGTGTCCCACATTGATGCTTTCTACTGCTAAGTTCTATTTGATGTTCAAAGTTGTGTTTCCCTTTGAAATGTCCAAGGTTTTGAATTCTTCTAAAGTCAGATTTTTAAGTGCTGTAAGGCAGTTCCTTTGGCCTGGGCTTGATACTGATTTCAGATTAAATAAATATGCATGACAACATTTCCTTGATGTGAACGTTTCTTAGTCTGAGATCTGCTCTTCATCAGATCACAGGGGGGAACACTTGAAAGTGTGCTGCAGAAGGGCTTGTACCTTAATTGTTAAGGTTTCCAAATGGCTGTGCTGGGTTGTCCACTCAGCTCCAATTTAAGTTTTTGTGTTGTAAGTGCTCAACTGGATGAAGAAGGTCTGGATTTAATTCCTAACTGGATATTGCTCCTGTATCACTGGGTAACTAGAAGCTCTCTGTGGACTGGAAACCATGATATTTCTCTTCTTTTGGCTTCTCAGGGCAGTTACTGTCTCACTCATTTGTACAGTGCTTGCAGCCGCTCACACACACCCTGGCAGCAGTGTCCTCAGTGATGTTTTACAGCAAGTATGGGCAGCTTTCTTGTATCAGTATTCCATACAAGTGCCCTGCTTTCTCCTCAGGTATTTCAAGCAGCATGAATTTTGATGAGGAAGAGGATGAGGAGGATGAAGACAGCTCCAGTTCTTCACAGTTAAACAGTAACACCCGGCCTGGTTCTGCCACGAGCAAGAAATCCAATAAGGTAGGGGGTGAGTGCCAGAGGAGGAGCATGCAGGCTGCTGTGTGCTGTGACATTTCAGACTGCAGTCAAGATAGGCCTGGTTTGGTTTTAATAAGCTCCACAGTATCTCCAAGGTGATTATTGTGGTAGCTCCCAGGGTTCACAGGAGGAAGCAAGGAAAATAATGACTTGGAGAAAAGAATAACAAATACTGTCTGAACTTGAAAGGTAAACAGTAGATATTTACCTTTCTACTTCTTGCTTAGAAGAATCTTTTGTTTCTATTGCCTTTTTCTGAGCATTTCCCCACCCTTTTCTCTCTGTTACCATCGAAACATAAAATAAGGCTTTGGCTTGTTGAAATACTCTAAATCACAAGCTCTTGTTAAACCAGTTGATGGTGTCCCACTCTTGTACATACTACACCAACTTCTCATCTCTGTTGTATCTCTCTCTGGTTTAATCTGTCTCTCCCTATCCTGTTTCTTCTTTTTGTCAAAGACCATCACTATCCATGGGTATGGTCTCTCTGGAAGTGTGGTGAGGTGGGAAGGTGTGAGTCAGGGTTTGCTTTTTAACATGACAGCATCTTGCCTGTGCAGCTGCTTTGCCAGATGTGTCTGTACGTTGAGCATCAGCGGCACAGAGGACTGCTCCCTGAGCCTTTGGGGGGCCAACAGCTTGACCACCTGGATGGGGAGAGATCCCTGGTATGCTAAGGTGCCTTCAGGGCTGCTGAGGAGGAGTCAGAATGGAGAAGACAACATGGCTGTTGTCTTTGTTTTTTTAAAGCGCAGCTTCTATCAAACGTTAACTCCTTTGTGTTTGTAATCTTGTAAATGAAAACCGAGGAAACCTGACTCTTGCTTACTGTTTCAGGAAGCAGCCTCAGCCCCCAGTCCTTCCACAAATGAGGCTCTCATAGATGTGGACGATCTGGAGGAGTTTGCCGTAAGACCTGCACCACAGGGGGTCACTGTCAAATGCAGAATCACAAGAGACAAGAAGGGAATGGACCGAGGGATGTACCCAACTTATTACCTCCACTTGGAAAGGGAGCATGGTAAAAAGGTCATAAAATAACTGGAATGGCATATCAGTTGCATCTGAATATTAATAATGATAATAACAAACTATTAAAAGCCTGAAGAAGTCTTGCAAATAAAATACAATGTTATATTTTGAATGTATTTTTGCTTTCACTGAGCTCTACCCTTTGGCTTTCCACAAGCAAAACAATTCTATCACTTTGTTCTGCTGCCTTTCTTCACATGTCTGAACTTTGGTCTTAAATAATCCATGCATGGCACCTTTATGTGACAGTCAGCAGCTGGGGCTCTCCACATCCTCTAGCCTGAAAAGCATCTACTTCCAATTCAACTGGAAGAGCCAGAGCAACTTAGAATGAAGCATTCAATAAAATAGGTCAAATTTAATTATTTAAACCATAAATAATGGACTCGGTGGTTGAGAAGTCAGTTTGCCTTTCCAGAGTTTCATCTGATTTTGCTAAGTCTCAGGAGACCTTCTGTTACTTTGCTGATGATGCTGGAAGATAGAAAAAATTGCCTGTGGTTCCCTTCTTTCAAAGCAGGCAGTGGTGTGTGCTGACTCCCTTTGGCATTCTCAAATCTGTTTTGTTTTGCACCTCTTAGGTGTTTCTGCTAGCTGGAAGGAAACGAAAGAAGAGTAAAACCTCTAATTACCTCATCTCCATAGACCCAACTGACCTGTCTCGAGGTGGAGAGAGTTTTATTGGAAAACTGAGGTAAGCACTGACACATCTAAGAATTTTCTTTGTGCTGTGAAGTTTGTTGGATATCAAGAAGCTTGTAAGCCACTCTGAGTTCTTCGTTAGAGGCTTCACTCCATCGTCTGATAATGGTCTTAAAAGTTCAGCAGTACCCAATATGTGTCTCAGGAATGTCTCAAGTACTCACAAGGTCACACTTCATTAGAAGTAAGGCTTATTTATTAAGAATAATGTTTAAAAGAGTAGTATTTATGAAAAGTTCATTAGAGTAAATGTTTAAAGGCCAGATTTTCAAGGCCTGAACACCATTCATAGAATCATAGA
>VWYK01057190.1:0-15050 GCA_013399775.1 Semnornis frantzii | reverse complement strand
CTCCAGATCTTTCCTGTAATAGGAGCTCCAGAACTGGACACAGTGCTCCAGGTGGGGTCTTGTGAGAAGAGTGTAGAGAAAGAGAATCACTTCCCTCGACCTGCTGGAGCCTGCGTTGCATATTTTAGAAGGCAGATAGATTAAAATTCTTCTGTCATAAAAGTACAGAAATGGTCAGAAAACAGTAAGAGAACAGGAACAGTCCATTCAGGTGTTCCTACCTCTAATTTATGGGCAGTCTGTTCTGTGCTCCATCAACCTCAAGGTAAAGAAGTTTTTCCTTATGTTTAGATGGAACTTCCTGTGTTCTAGTTAGTGCCTATTGCCCCTTGTCCTATCACTGGGCACCACTGAAAACAGACTGGCCCCATCCTGTGGTATTATAATAGTATTTTATTATTGGTCATCTACTGCTGCTAACAGAATTTGCATTATTTAGATTCTACCAAGCAGAAACAACCACAGTGGTCCTATGGTGCTGTTTGTGACTCCTCTGTCTCATGATGGGATGTACTAGTCTGTAGCTGGTTTCAAAGTCCATAGGCCTATTTCTAAACCTTTTGTAGGCTGTTTGCAGTTATTAGGGAAGGGATGTGTGATTCTCTATCTTTATTTTCATTGTCTTAACAATTTTAACAGTGTTAACAATTCTTTTTGCCTTTGAGGTCCAGGCAGCACGCATAGATACCTCAAGGGAAGTCAAACACAGATTTACCAGTGACTCAACTTGATTAGCCAGGCTTGTCTGTGTAATGCAGAATTGTGATACTGATGTTACAAAGTGACTCTCCTAAAACATTCTCACCAAACATAATCATGCTATTATTGTTTACTCTGACAGCAGCTTCTTTCCATCCAAGGAGCTCAGCACATTTTACGATCATTAAGCCTCCCAATGAAATAGTTAAAGATCATTATCCCATTTTCTAGATGAGGCATACAGAGATTAATGACTTGCTGAAGTGACACAGGGAATTTGTGACAGAGCAAGGAATAGATGGCAGCTCCCCCAGATCTCATGCCCATTGTTTTGCTTATGAAATGACCCAAGGAAAAGCCACTCCTGGTTGTGGAGTAGCACTACTACTTTGTGAACTGAAAAAGTGGATTACTGAAACAGTAAGAATAAAACCAAGAGCAGCTCTGCTTCTTTTGTGATGATCAACTGGAGGAACTGGGCTGTTACTGGATTACTTTTAAGTAGAGACATGATAAAGAATGAAAGAATCCTAGATCTGAATTTGAAGGTGAGAGAGGGGAAATATTTCAGCAGTTCTTTGCATCACCAGAAACTCAGTCTGAGCAGCATAGAAAAAACAGCTGCTAATCTGGTCTTGAGCCTTCACCATAGTGATTTATTCTTGAGCTTCTTGGTTTGAATGTGGTTGAATCTCAGCATTTCTGTTTAAACTGAGCAAAATGCAGTGTTCTTCATGTGGCTCACAGGGGATGATGGCTTTATTTTCCTCAGTGTGTGCCAGAAGCATAGATCACTTCTGTGGCCCATATATATATCCACATTAATTCCTTTGCTATGTACATAGAGGCTCATATTTAATTGCTGACTCAGGGATTACTTCCAGTGTCTCAATTTACAGTTTCACGCACATTAAAAAGTAATGTTTCTGTCTTTGCACATTTAGCACAGCTAATTTCTCTCTATGGGTTTACAATAATCTCCCTAAATTCACTTTTTTGTGTCGTGTTTTGGGTTTTTTTTTTACTTCACGGAGTTGATTGCTGTATTGTCAGCCTCGCTGATCTTACAAAAAGACAAGCACTTAGTGGTATCTTTCCTAAGATACCTATGAGCTGCAAATTATCATAATCATAGAATCATAGAATGGTAAAGTTGGAAGGGACCTCAAGGATCATCTAGTCACAACCCCCTGCCATAGGCAGGGACACCTCCCACTAGCACAGGTCACTCAAGGCCTCATCCAACCTGGCCTTGAACACCTTCAGGGAGGGAGCAGCCACAACCTCCCTGGACAACCTGTTCCAGTGTCTCACCACCCTCACTGGAAAGAACTTTCTCCTAACATTCAGTCTAAATCTCCCCTCTGCCAGTTTAAACCCATTGCCCCTTGTCCTGGCATTCCCAGACCTTGTCAATAGTCCCTCCCCAGCCTTCCTGTAGCCCCCTTCAGATACTGGAAGGCTACTCTAAGGTCTCCTGGAAGCTTTCTCTTCTGCAGGCTGCAGAGCCCCAACTCTCTCAGCCTGTCCTCAGAGTTCCTGCAGCCCTCTGAGCATCTTGGTGACCTCCTCTGGACTGGCTCCAACAGTTCCATGTCCTTCCTGTGCTGGGGGCTCCAGAACTGCACACAGGACTCCAGGTGGGGTCTGATGAGAGCAGAGCAAAGGGGGAGAACAATGTAAGCTGAAAGTAAGTTAAGTTACAGAAGCTATTTGTGCTGTCAGTGTCTTTTGAAATTTCAAAGTATATAATTGAACAAAACCATTAAACAGCAATAAAAATTAAAATATTCTGTTGTTATGTCCACAAAGTAGAGCTTTAGAACAAGAAAGTTAGGGTGTCTTCAAATCTGGGAACAGGAAAAAACAAGATTTGAAGAAGTATCTCAGGCAAAGTTTTGGAACCTGAAGATCTGAGATGAAGATCAGATTTCTGCTTTACCACCAGGGACCTGATGTGCACTGAGGTTTTTCACTCTCCCAAAGACATCACCTAAACTAAGTACACCAGCACAGAATGAAATGATAATATGTGAAGTGTATCACATAAGTGCTTGCACATAAAAGTACATCAGAGGCTTTGGTTGGAAAGTTACTGAAAAGGTGAAATACTTTCAAGTGTGGGTTTTAATTTTTTTAAAGGTTATTCTTACTGTTTCTTTCTGTAGGGTGATATTAGCTATACAGGAGGTATTATGCTGTTTTTGATGTGTCTCTGTGTGTGTGTATGTGTATAAACACACACATATCATGACACAAATTTATATATAACTACACACACATTATGACACGAATTGTATAAAACTGAGCTGATTTATATTTTGTAGAGAAGGAAGGTGGAGGATTTTGAGTCTAGGAGCAGAAAGTCAGAAACCTGTGTCCTCTGTGTGTGTTCTGAGGGAAACACAAGTGTGTCTCTGACAATAATTACTGCCCGTGTTTATCGTATGCTTTACTTGTGCAGTATTATCCTACCTAGCTGCATAGTTTTAAATCAGAGGAGTCCATGAGGAGGAATTCTTGGCTGAGATGAAAATAAAGTAGAATCCTGGAGATAGTCTGGAGTCCTAAATGAAGCAACAGGAAAGCTATCAACTGGGGATCACGCTCAGCCTGGCTCTGACCTAGCTGCTGAAGTCTCTTCATTCAGTCAAGGTTAGGGTGGAAGATGATAGTTGTGAAATCCTCAGGATGCTGTCCTACGCAGAGAAAGGGCTTGAGTGAACTTCTCAGGGCGTGCCAGCGAGTGCTGACAAGGGCTGACGTGTACCAGAATGCAGACTTTCTATATGACCTTGGCCGAGTCACTTAATCCCTCTGTGACTTGCTTTCCTCATCTGCAGAATTAGGTACAAATAATAATACTTCCCTGCCTCACAAGGAGCTGTGGGGGATTACTTCATTACTATTCACAGGGCGTTTTCCAAGGCAAATAGAAAAGATGCAGTGGAAGTGTTGTGATTTGTTGCTGGAAACCTGTAAAATAGCAAATACCTCGTTGATCGTGTCCTGGAAAATAGATTAACTGCCTAGTGCTTGGGTATCTTTTATTATCAGAAACCACTTAAGCCCATCAAATCTTCTCTTTTTCCTCTGCTTGCTTTATGATCTTGTGTTCAAGTGGTTGTGCACATGTCATTAGGGAAAACTGAACACCCTCCCTGCCTGTCAAAAACTATGTCTCTTTCTATGAGCTTTGTGGCTTCTATAATTGATGAACCTGAGACATCCCAAATCTGCAATCACATTCCATTACCTAGAAGGACCTTGTACACATTGTCAAAGAGACAATAAACTTGCTTTCATTACAGTTTCAAAGAGGCAGATCCTAATTAAGTTGATTTTGAAGTCCAAAGGAGTGTCCACTAGTTTGAGCATCTCCTTCTTAGGCTAGCAGACTGAAAGAAATAAGCTGCAGGTCTATGCTTATTAATACCAGATCAGGGAATTGTCTCATTGCAGTGCAGACTTTCATGGGTATCGATTATGGACATGACTCAATGTTTCTCTTAAATTAGCCAAAACTCAATTATCTTAAAGCAGTCAAAAATTTTAAGTGAAGGGAAGTGCATCAACAAAGTGAGTTTATACCTGTCAGTGTTCTGTATCATGTAGCTATGGTATGTCTCACTACTGTCAGACTGGTAGGAGCTCTAAAGCTGAACTTAAGTTACTGAGCCCTGATCAAGATGGCAGGGGGGGCTGGACTAGATGATCTCCAGAGGTCCTGTGAAGATGGCAGGGGGGCCTGGACTAGATGATCTCCAGAGGTCCTGTCCAAGCCCTACCATTCTGTGATTCTGTAACCCTAGCTGCTCAGTCGTGAGAGGATCACATATGTATACATGTGAATTACATTAACTCCACTACACAGCTGAATGCTTAAGGCCACAGTGACCTGCAGTGACCTGACTGTAAATGTGTTTTGTCTGTGCTTGTAGTATTCTGGATCCAGAGATACAAATAACATGCAAAGAGAACTTTTCATTAATGCTGCAGAATCACAGAATTGTCAGGAGCGGAAGGGACCTCAAGGATCATCCAGTTCCAACCCCGCTCCCATGGGCAGGGACACCTCACACTAGAGCAGGTTGCCCAGAGCCATATCCAGCCTGGCCTTAAAAGCACCCAGGGATGAGGCTTCCCCCACCTCCCTGGGCAACCTGTGCCAGTCTCTCACCATGCTCAGGCTGAAGAACTTCTTCCTAACATCCGATCTCAATCTGCCCTCCTCTGCCTTGGGTCCATTCCCCCCAGTCCTATCAGTGCCCAACATCCTAAAAAGTCCCTCCCCAGCTCCCAACTTTCTTGTAGTCCCCTTCAGATAATGGAAGGCCACAATGAGGTCACCTTGGAGCCTTCTCTTCTCCAGACTGAACAGCCCCAATTCTCTCAGCCTGCCCTCACAGGAGAGAGGTTCCACCTCTGATCATCCTCGTGGTAGGTGATACTTGTAAGAGAGATCATTTAGCTTCTTTGTGACTGTGAAAGCAATTAATTTTTATCATTATTATTAAGGCTTTTGTTTTCTTTTGGACTGCCTATCTCAGTAGTGGGATCCTTCTCCTACAACATCTTCCATTCCATGAACAGAAGTTTACATTTACTTAAATCTGACCATACAGGCTGGTAAATCACTAACAGATGGTAGTCACTGTGGCTTGCAAGGAGTATTGCATGTGCTTGCAGCCACACCCAGGCACTCACCTTAAAAGCAGAGAGGGACAATACTATTTTGTAGCTTGCACAATGCATGAGATAAGATGAGGCAATGCTCATGTGTCACTGCTGCTCTATTTGCTGCTCTTGTCAGGTGTTTCTTCTGAGCAGCACTGAAGTGCACAGCATCAACAAGCCATGCACAGACATCTTCACCCTTATCTCTACTGTGGCAGAGAAGTTCAGTAAAAGCAATCCATTTCATCACTTCCTTTTTTACTCTTTTGCAGTCAAGTCAAACTTTTTTTTTTACTCATTAATTCTAATGTAAGGTTCCCAGTGACATCATCTAACGAGGACTTTCGGGGCGTGGACCATTATTACTTATAGAGAACCAGACTTACACTAATGTTGACAGGGTTTAAAGCAGACAGGAAAAGCAGTAATGTACAAAAATAAGAAATTAAAGAACTTAAGGAGATGGCAATTTTTTATATGTGAGAAAGGATCATTTGATTTTGGTCATTTGGGTTTTTTTTAATTTTTTTTTTTCCCTAGAACAATAGCTAGAGCTATTTTGAGCAGTAATTCATTCTACTAAAGCATAATGTTCCCCTATAAATAAAAGGTTTGGCAATACTAAAGGCCTTGGAGTTAGGATATAAATATTGGCACACTAATATAAGGCAGAAGAAATACTACTTTTGAAGGAAAAGTAAATAAATCCATCTCTTCATATAATCATTATGATACAGTCCACACATCCCATTAGGAATCCTCACCACTAAAGTTAGATTGGTTTGTGTTCCAAAAGAACTTCAGCTGAATACTTTCCAGTTACAGAAAGCATGCTGGAGGATTGCAGTGCTGGTAACATCCTCTTAATAGCACTGATACTGAGCAAAACCACTTTCATCTGGAGAGCTTGGGAAGGCAGCTGACAGTTCCAAGAAGGCAAGGAGGCCAGGAATAATTGCTTGCTTTGTCAGAATTATGGAAAATAGTGTTTGGAAGGAATAAAGTTTCTTTCCCTCCTTTTCCACTCAGCTTTATTGTTCCATAGAATCAGTTTGGAGTACTGAGATCTGTGTGATTATAATCTCATCTCTTCGTATCTGTAAGACCACTTCTTATGCACTTTTCTCTTTTAAATAACTTTGGAGTGGTTGCTCTTTTATCATTCATTGTTTCCCAGCACACCTGAGGTATCCAAAGTCCAAGGCTCAGTGTTATATTAAGGTATATCAGGTGTGCAACAGCATACTGGAAACATCAAAGCAGTTTAAGGCTACCAGACCTGGACAAAACTCTTTTAGTTTGCTGTTTATATATACATGTTGACATGAGCTGAAGCTTTGTTATGCTTTCTAGCATTTCCTGTTGCAGTGTAAGTTACCAGATCAAAATTAATGTTTGGCTCAGAAGCTGCAGAAAGCAAGCTGAAGGCTTTTGAGGGTGATGAAAGAAGCTACATGTCAGTGAGGAAAAAGGAAACAAGCTGCTTGAGCTCACTTGGTTTAAGTAACTTTTAGTGGAAAAAATATACTTCTAGAAAACTCTGCCAAGGTTGCAGACCTTTATTCAAAAAGATATCCTTTTGCCTAAGTAGCTGGCTTCCTCTTTGTCCACCATGTACCCTTTAAAATTTTCCCCCACTGCCCAGCAGGGATCCCTTTCCTTTCACTGAAGCTCTGATCTCTCTCCCATGTTCCCTGTCTTTTTCCTAAAATGAATTGAATTGACTCGCCCCCGGTGGCAGAAGTCAAATGTGATTATTTCCCACTGACTCTAGCGTGCAACCAGAGATCTGAAGAAAAACAAACCCATAAAACCCAAGTGGCTAAGATTCCCACAGGAATATGCATTTTAGGGTAGTTGCTGTGCATACAGCATGGGGCTGCTCTGCACTTGTGCAGCAGTTTCAAGATGTAGCAAACTTTGGGATCATCGTTTCACCAGAGTCAGGAATTCACCACCAGTTCAGTCAGTAATTAATTTATCATCATGTTACAATTTTAAGACTAAGTGTCTTAATTGTGAATTGTAAATAAAAGTGTTCCAGAGAATTTGAGAAAGAGTTCAGGGGATGGACTCTCCAAGGGGCTGAATAAAATGTAAGAGATGTGTTTATCCCATTCCATTGCTCTAAAAATCGTATATACTTTGAAGCACAGCTTGTTCTGGGCTCTCTCTTGCTTGCTTGCTTGTTTTTCCCCCTGCCTATCCTTCTGGCCTTGCTTGTTTCTCTCCACTGACAATTATTTGGGTAAGAATACTGACAGGGATGGGGGAGATAATATTGTAAGCTGGCAACAGCCCCTAGGGGGCGTCCAGGGGAGTGTCCAGGTGGGTAGCTGGGCTACTATCCAATTGTACATTAGTCCAAGGGAGGGCAACAAGTGTGATTAAGGAGCTGGAGCACTCCTGATGAGGAGAGGCTGAGAGCCCTGGGGCTTTTTAATCTGGTGAAGAGAAGACTTGGAAGGGATTTTAATCAATGTCTATAAATGTCTGAGTGCTGGGGGTCAAGAGGGAGGGGACAAACTCTTCTCAGTTGTGCCCTGGGACAGGACAAGGGGCAATGGATGGAAACTGCAGCACTGGAAATTCCACCACGAGATGAGGAAGAACTTCTTGACTGTAAGCACTGGAGCAGGCTGTCCAGAGAGGTTGTGGAGTCTCCTTCTCTGGAGCCTTTCCAGCCCTGTCAGAATGTGTTCCTGTGTGACCTGAGCTAGATTCTCTGGTCCTGCTCTGGCAGGAGGGTTGGACTGGAAGATCTTCAGAGGTCTTACTTCCAACCCCTAACATCCTGTGATCCTGTGATGTATATATGTATTTCCATATGTTTATTAGCTTTTATATATATCCTACTTTTGTGAAAAATAATTTCATTTTACTTCCAAAAATTCTGGTAGCATGGTTTACCTCTTGGTGGAGTAAATCCCAAATTCTGTAGTGCTGCAAAACCCCCACACATCTCAAAATGTTCCTTTCCTGTCAGTTCTGATATGCAGGTGAATTAAGACTGAATCAATATCCTACGTTTGATTCAGTGGAAATACTGTTCCTCTGACATAAACTGCAAGCAGTAAGTTGTGTAAGACAGCAACTTTACAGCTCTCACATTGTAAACTAATGCTCTGAGTCTCTACCAGCTTATTCAATAAAGTGCTGTATTAGTGTTACAGCCAACATAAGCATATTGCTAGTCTTATCTATGATTCTTTATAACCATAATATTACCAAGATTACAGCAATTCATCTCCTGACATTTATATATTTGCCTGTCAAACCATTCATGGAGCACTCATTGCTCAGACTAGCCTGGAGTAATAGTTCTGAACTGTCTGGTTGTTTCTCGGTGTCTCCTAGCTGGTAGTGAAGGAGGTCTTGCAACTGCATTTTTTAGATCCCATCTCTTTGTTTATGTGTTTCTAAGTGCAATCAGCTGATGTTTCTTTACTGTGTCATTTATTTGGAGGTGTTGCTAGTGTGCCATTGCATTTGTGGTGTGTAGTGTGCATTTTCATTGCTATTTATAATGTTGGTCTCAATGGTGAGCTTGGTGGTACAGTAAGAAAAGGAAAATTAGGATCTCATCCCCAATGGGTAGTGGCAGATAGGAAGTAATGTCTTTCATAAAGGAATAATCTAAATAAAATGCTACACTTTAATTAAAGGTGATTAACTGAAAGAGGATACAGTTAGTTCAAGGTGCTAAATCTTAAAGTACATAACGTTCTCAAAATGCTACCAGCATTTGGAAATTGAAGTGCACTTCAAATGCACAACTATTAGTAAGCTAAAGAAGTGTCATTGGTGGTGTGCTTCAGTAATTTGCTGGTATTTTCTGGTCTGATTGTTAAGTTCCTTGGATGCATCCAGAGGAGCTGGTGAAAGGGCTGTGAGGAGCAGCTAAGGCCTTAGGGTTCACTTGGTTTGGAGAAAAGGAGATCAAGGGGTGACTTCAGTACTCTCTGCAACTTCCTGAGGAAGGTGAGAGGGAGATGATGATCTCTTTTCCCTGTTACCTAGTCATGGTACATGTGGGCATGGTTCAAAGCTGTGCCATGAGATATTTAGACTGGACATTAGGAAGCATTTCTTTACTGAGAGGGTGGTCAAACACTGGAAAGGGCTCCCTAGAGATTTCCCAAGCCTGTCAGTGTTTAAGAGGAATTTAGACAATGCCATTAATAACTTGCTTTAAATTGGTCAGGACTGAATTGGTCAGGCAGTTGGACTAGATAGATGATTGTAGGTCACTTCCATCTGAAAATACTCTGTTCTATTCCATACATCATCCAGTTTTTGGACTTCTCCCAGATTTTAGCTTCTGAAGAGAAAGCTACATGAGGTAAAATAGCCTCATTAATTCTCTGCCATGAGAACATGCTTGGCAGTGTTATGATGCGTGGAATTTTTCACATCTTTTCCAACTTAAGAAGGTAGAAAAAAGTGAAAAGCAAGGGGCAAGATTCTGAGGCCAAATTAAGCAGACTGGTTAGAACCAGGACTGCTGTAGAACCAGGAGCTGCTCCTGAAATATCAGCGAATCTTTTGTATGACATTGTTTGGTAGATTTTGGTCAGCATACTGGCTCAGGCTATCAGCCTTCAGCAGCCTTACCTATGCCAGCTGCCTAGTTAAAGGTCGGAGGGGGCATGATTCACCTGTGAGGAGTGTTGTCATTGCCCCATCTGGGCAGGAGAGTCCCACCTGCAGTGTCCTAATTTCCAGGGCAGAGGCATGGCTGGCCCCGATTGGCTGTGCCAGCTCCCCGCCTTGCTGCAGATTGGCCAAGCCTGCTGCCTCCTCTCTCTCATCTTGCTGGGGCACTGGCACTGCCCGGCTGCTGCTCTTCCACACTGACCACAGAGGGACCAGGGGATGCCCATGCACCAGCACTTGGTCGATAAGGTGTGTTGCTGGGGATGTGGTGGACAGGGCGCGGGCTGACTGGTGACGTTTGTTCTCAAAGGCTAAAGAGCAAGGCTGTGGCTCATCAAGAGCATCTAGGAGGAGAAAAGAAAGGGAGAAAAGAAAGAATGGCATTAGAAAGGGGTATGCAGAACTGACTCTTAAACTGTGGGCAGGATGGACTTGCCAGGACTGTGTTTTTCAAATTACAGAAAAGTATTTATCGTATTAAGTAAATGCTCTGTATTTAGAGGCCTTTAAAACAACTTTTGTCTCTATTCAGAAGTTTGCCCAAGGCTCTGCAAAAGCCAACCGAAGTGTCTCTTCCCTACACTTTAAACATAGTAGCTAACTAACTTGAACTCAGGGATTTAATTGTTGGCCTGAAGTCCTATTAGACTAAGTGTGGAAGAGGACTCTTAAGGTGGCAGCTCAGGTAGTGCAAAGATGAAGGCTATATAGACTGTGTGGAAGAGGATTCTTAAGGTAACAACTCAGGTAGTGCAAAGATGAAGGCCATCTAGCCCCATAGGAAGAAGGGATTTTTATGTCTATGATTGGAGAATAAAAGCATTTTTCTATTGGATGAAGGAACTGAAGACATAGTTATTTTTTCATAATCCAATTAGAAGCTTGAAAATAATATTTAGATGCCAGTACTGCATATACTTCTGTTTTATAAATATGTGATTTAGTTTCTTTACCTTGTTCCTGGGGAAAAGGTAAATCTGTGATGCAAGATAACGTCACTGCACTGAATATGTATTGGAACTTGGGATCCATGGAAATATTCTGCTTCTGCCTCAAGTCTGGACTTGGGGTTTTGTTCGTATCTTCCTCATCTAAAACCCAGTTAAAAGGATGTCATGGTGAGACTTTTAGGATAGCATTTGAGCTCTTTTAAATCAGGAACTGATGCAAAGAGAAGGCAGCTCAGCCACATTTCAACTTGTGCTTGTGTTTCTGGCTCTCTTCTAGCTAGAAAAAGAGGAAAGAATGTTTCAGACTGGTGTTCTTTTGTGGCAGAGTGATGCTCCAGACAGTTCTCCAGTCCAAGCTGAACTCTGTGCTTTGGAATAGAACATCTAATTAGAAATGGATTTTTTTTTTTTTAAAGTTTCCATCTCTCCATGAGTCAGGCAAAGATTTCAACAAGGCATGGACTGGTTCATATTAAATCACTGTTTACCACATCTGTTAATATAACAGCGCCTACATGCTGTGTTTAAAATATAATTAGAGGTGGGCCGCGTCAAAATTGTCACAAGAGACTGGCTAACCACACCCAGCATGCAGATTCCAAAACATAATGCTTACTAGGATCCCATTTAAGTGATATTTTCATGAGGCTTTTGAGAGGGGGCAGCCTTCATCTGCTCCACAGACATGGTAACTTGCCTGCATAGCTTTCCTGCATTCCTGCCCTTCCTGGTTGTGACACCAGGCAAACCTTCACCATCTTCCCACAGGAAGCACTCACCTCTTTTATTAACCTTGACTCAGTGGCTTTTTCAAAAGAGGTTTAAGTGCATGGCTGTTTGGAATTGTGTTCTGAAGTTTTCCATCCCTGCTTTTAGATGCTTACTTACTTGATTAGCACATAAAAAAAGCCCAAATGGTCTTACGCGTTCCAGCACAAGTTAAGATGCGCAGGTAACTGACACGAGCTGAACAGACCTCCTATGCTGCATTCAAAATGCTTTCAAAAATCTCAGCTACTTCCTTTCTTTATGTTACAGCCTCTTGTGTCACACAAGGCAAACCATGCAGACAGCATGGAAGACAGAGCCACTTCCTATTTCTCCTGATTTAGTGGATCTGATCTAGTGGAAAGTCTCCCTGCCCATGGCAGAGGGTTTGGAACTAGATGATCCTTGAGATCCCTTCCAACCCTGACAATTCTATGATTTAACTTCTGTGTCAATGCTTTTGTAACTGCAACAGTGTGGGATATTGATAAAACTGACAAATTATGCAGTGCCACAGTTATATGCCTTGAACATGAATCTGCAGTTAGCTTTGAATGTGAATCTGGTATTAAACACCTGGGAATACTTCTGGGAGATGTTTCCTTCCTTTCTGGGAAACAGTTTGCTATCAGAGTCAGCATTACAAGTGAATGATGAAGAAAGTACACTTTCTTTCAACTGACAATCCTTGAAGACTGCCCTTTAGCCTGGCCTTGTAGTTCTTTGTGGATTTCTGCACTAGGTAAAATCTATTCTTAACTCATAGGAAGACAATCTGTAGCATTTTAAAATTGTTTAGAAGTTCCAAAAGACTCTGTGGAAGTCTTTTGTTTAGTAGTTAAGGGAACAAATACTTTCTAAAATTTGTAAGAGTTCCCTAGGGCACTTGACAATAGATCTTGGCTGTCTGTTAGAAGTGGGAGTAGGCGAAGCAAAGAGTGCATGCCAGCCATATAGATGTAGCCACCTACAAAAAGCAGGTTGAGAGATCAAGGATTGTTTCTTAGTTCTTGAATTATGAAGGAGCTGAGCTAAATCTGCTGTCTCAGCAAGCAGGAAGCTTGTTTAAAGCTTCTCCTAAACCAAAGCTGTAACGCAGCAGATGTGGCCACTAATGAATTGCTGTCATGGGCCAGAGAATTTAAACTTCAATTAATAATTCAACATTTTTAAGTGGAAATGTTTGTGTCACTCATTACCCTGTTCAGTCAGTGTATATAGGTATTTGTTTTAATTTATTTGCTTCAAACTGCCTGAATGAAATTAAAGCCCAGGTTGCTAGGCTTGTTCTGTTTCCAAACCTGAAAGCAAGCAGCTATTTGTCAAACATGGCAGCTACCAAAGAAAAGTTCCTATAAACTGTGTGCAGTTCTGGAGCCCCCAGCACAGGAAGGACATGGAAGTGTTGGAGCAGGCCCAGAGGAGGGCCACAAAGATGATGAGAGGGCTGCAGCAGCTCTCCTATGAGGACAGGCTGAGAAAGTTTGGGCTCTTCAGCCTGGAGAAGAGAAGGCTTTGAGGAGACCTTAGAGTAGCCTTCCAGGATCTGAAAGGGGCCTACAGGAAGGTTGGGGACTATTTACAAGGTCTTGCAATGACAGGACGAGGGGCAATGGGTTTAAATTGGCAGAGGGGAGATTTAGACTGGTTGTTAGGAGGAAGTTGTTTGCAGTGAGGGTGGTGAGACACTGGCACAGGTTGCCCAGGGAGGTTGTGGCTGCTCCCTCCCTGGAGGTGTTCAAGGCCAGGTTGGAGGAGGCCTTGAGTGACCTGTGCTAGTGGGAGGTGTCCCTGCCTATGGCAGGGGGGTGGAACTAGGTGATCCTTAAGGTCCCTTCCAACCTTACTATTCTATGATTCCATGAAACTACATTTCCTTTTTGCTCCACAGATGAGGAAGCACTCCTGCTTTGGTTTTTTGTTCTGTGGGATATTTTTGCCTGGAATCCTTGGTTTTCCACAGACAAATACCTCAATTGATTGTGATTCTCTGTTACCAAACTATGAAGCTGAACCACAGTCATCTGCACCACCATACATCATTGCTGTATCTTTTGATAACTTCGAGCCAGGGAATGAAATCCAAGGTAAATAATCTGAATGACATAAAAATGAGAATTACCAACTCTTCACCCAAGCTCCCCTGTTTCCCTCTCAGTCTAGTTGTTTGTTTATTTCACTTCAATCACATTTATATTAATGTGTGTATGTGTATATTTTCAGTTATATGGATATCTTTTATCTATGTAGTAGTTGTAGCAGAACCTCATGATGTAATTTTTTGGGGGTGACAAAGTTAAAATGATATGGGACAGCTGGCAAAACTGGACTAATAATGAGTTGCTCTTTAACTTTGTATTTGTTGTAAGAGGCCTCTTCATTACAAAGAGATCCTACTCATTAGATGCCCACACGCTGTCATCTTACAGGAAAATAAAAATTCAGGGTGAAATATAAAACAGTTCAAGAGTGACACACTCTGAGTCATCCTTCTAAGAGCTGCATCCCAGATTTTATCAATTGCAGGAGGTGGAGCTATTGTCTTAAAGCACCTTTTTATTTTCCTAATCCCAAATTGCTCTCTGGATGGAACACCTTGACAACCTTGTTTCTCCATGCTATGATGCCATCTCATGATGCTGTCACACTTTAAGTGGCTTGTGAATGCTGTTTCTTCCAGCCAGTTGCTAGAAGTAGCATGGAAGTGGAAACAAGTCATAACCTGTCAGGTCTCTTGGTGTGTCTGTAGCTGAAAAAGAGGATTATTCACTAAGCAGCTACTCTCTAGTTGGGCTTCTGTTTTACCTGAGCCCAGTAACAACAGATGTGCTTCCATAGACAGTGATATGCAGGGAGAAGAATGGAGGAGCTTTGGAGACCTATCATAGCAACCATTCTTGGAAAATGTGTGAAGAGCTCCCTCAAGGATAGGAGGGCCCTTGGCTTACTGAGAGATATTTCCTAAACTATTTCCAGCACAATGATGGAAATTCAAATACATGCAGGCTGCTCTGAGGTTATATGGGATTTACTGTGGCAAAAAGATGAAATTCTAGATGCTACCCACATTGTGCAGTGGTTTTGTTGGCTGCTCTGTGGTGGTGTGTTCTTTTTTCTCCCTTTTCCTCCTTTTTTCCCCTTTCTCCCCTTTCCTCCTTTTTTTTGCCCTTTCTCCCCTTTCCTCCTTTTTTTTGCCCTTTCTCCCCTTTCCTCCTTTTTTTTGCCCTTTCTCCCCTTTCCTCCTTTTTTCCCCTTTCTCCCCTTTCCTCCTTTTTCCCCCTTTCTCCCCTTTCTTCCTTT
>VWYK01057173.1:0-17339 GCA_013399775.1 Semnornis frantzii | reverse complement strand
CAAAGGAACATGACTGGAGGTAAGAGGAAATAAGATAGTGTGAAAAAAAAGATAAAAAATCTTTAGAAAAAGATCCTAGATGCTATGCCAGGTACCCCTGGCTCACAGTTCTCCCTCCATTTTCCTTACAAATAATGTTTATGGAAAAAATATGCCATTCATATTCTATTTTCTTGGCATATTGTTGTCTTTTGTGTTTTGGGCTTTTTAACTGGTCTTGTCTCATCATGTGCTGTAGCCATTAAGGAGACAGGGCAAAATAATTTTATTTATGAGATGAGAAAAAGCTATTTCAGCAAGTACTGTAACCTTCATGGTTATTACCATTCACACAGCTATCAAGGGCTTTCGACAGTTGATTTCTTTTGTGGAACCAGGGTCGAATCAAAGGAAGGGATCCTACTTCCACATCAATGGGTACCAAAGTACCTCAGTTCACAAATGCATATGCTTTGGGGCATACTTTAAGGACAGGTAAGTAACACTAGTTAATAAAAATCAGTAAATGTGGGAGTCATCTCTCTGAATTTTACATGGCTAATACTAGAGGTTCTGTATTGATCATTTATTGTTTCAGGCTGTGGAGAGAAATTAGTGTCTGGGGATATTCCAGACAGTGGTGAAACATACCTACCTTAGGCATCTTCCTTTGCAAGAAAACAGCTGAAATGCCTCTCCCTTTTTCAACTCCCACCCTCAGTGGCAATACAGAGAACATAAAAGAACAAGCAGAATGACACATCTAAATTTCAGATGTGTGAAAGACTGTTGAGAGAAACTCTTCTTCATAATTCCATTTCCAAATCTGGGAAACAAACAGAATCAGATGCGCAGATATCGGTGCCCCACAGAACTGCTGCAGAACTTAAATGTTGTACAAGTATTACCTCAAAAAACAATCAGGCCAAACATCGACAAAAATGTTATTTCTGTGGCTGTAGACTTACCTGATGATTTTATGGAAGAGCTATAGGCAATGCCATTGTGCTGCTGATTATCACCCACTTCCAGAGTTGTAGTTATTACAGGCTTTGGCTTAAATTCACGCTTAGGCCGACTAGATGCTATGTTTATTCTGGAAAACAGAGAAGAGTGTCAAGAGATTTACCTTACAGAAAGAAATACTCAGAGCTTACATTCAGGTTCAGTGTTTGGTTTTGAAAGGTGAGAAAATAATCCTTGTGTTGGTTTTAGGTTCAGGCTTTTTTGGGGATGAGGAGCAGGTTTATTCAGAAAAAGCTGCTCAATTCTCATGTGGTATTTGAACTTCAGCAAGCCCTTATTTTATTCAATGCTTCGGTCCTGGTGGCAGGGTCACAAACATTAACAGCCTAAGTTGGAGAGGTGCTGAGTATCCACAGCTGCCATCCAAGTTCACTAGAAGTTCCAGGAATGAACTCTCTAGAAAGCTCAACTGCAAATGCCATATGCAGAAACCCACCAGGACAGTGTCCCAGGGACCACATCTCACACATTGTCTTTTTATTAGAGAAAATGAAAAACAACCATTTAGTCAGCACAGTGGTCTCAATACCTCTTCCTGTACATTCATATAGCCCATCTGAGACCTCCTTGTCTCAGTGGTCTCTGCAGCTGGGATGGTGCAGAGTGCCTACAGACACAGCTAGCCCTGTGCTAATGCTTGCGGCCATGTCCATTGAGATCTCAGGAAAGCCTCCATGACTGTAATGTCAGCCTGCACTGTGGTGACAGCCACCTAGGTCTCCTGTTTGCTGCTGGTTCTCTGAGTGATGTATAACACATTAATGACAGCAGAATTTTTCCTTCTACTAGGATAGCACAAAGCATCTGGGCCTCTCCTAAGTGCATTACACCACAGCTGTGTTCCAAGCCAGTTGGCTATTTCCTTACTCCGCTGCAGAATTTGTTAAACTTTTTAAACTCAATGAAAATAGGCCAACTTCTCAGCAAAGCCTCCCAAACACAACTCAAAGTATGCAAGTTTAAATAAACCTACTCACAAATGGAGGCTGTACTGATTAACTTCCACAGATGTGAGTGAAATATTTTGCACACACTCAGACCTTGCTGGGCAGATCCTGCAGTACATTAAAGGCTCACAGCACAGCAAGAAGTTGCCAGGTGGCAACCGTTTAAAGCAGCAAAGTCCAGTAGGGCACAGAGCATAGCAAATGTGCATCTGTGAGACGGTGCTACAAGATCTGTTGCCTCAGTGACTTCATATTCACGAATCGCAGCTGCAAAAGAGGTTCACAACTTTCTGATGGGCTTGGCCTTACCGGTTTTGCAGCTTGCTCTGCAGATCCTCCAAAATTTCTGTGGACTGTTTATGGTAATCTAATGCAGCTTCTACAAACACAGCCAACTGGCTAACTTGTTCTACCTGAAATACAAATAGTGGTAAGGAGCATGCACTACATTCAGGTGCAGGATAAGCAAACAAATCATTCAAAAGAGAGCTGGTATCTCAAAATCTTGTGATAACTTGTGGAGGCTAGTGAAAAAGAGCATATGAGAATCTATCAAAGAAACTGCCAGCTGGAAAGCCAACAAAAGTGAGGTGTAACTTCTAGTTCACGAGCTCCTCAGGGCTGGGTCCTTGAGTCATTTCCTTTCACAATGTGCAAATCCCTTCTGTTTCCAACTTTCAAGCCAGCTATCTCTCAACACCCAAAACTGAAGCACTTAAAAGGACATGACCCCTTAAGCAGGCTAAAATGGGGCTTTTCTGATCATCAGTGCTGGAAGACATTACATTGTCACAGCTCTTATGACTCAGACCCGTGAGTGTTTATTAGCAATGTTTACAAACTACACCTCTGAAGTGATCTGGACTTACCTCACTAGAGGGCAGCATTTAGAAACTAATAAATGAAGCAATTTATTTACTTGGTTTTAAAGGTATTGGCCAGTCATCCAAAAATATGAATGCTGAGGAAAGGGAGAATGTGAAGGAGAAACAAAATTCAAAATATTTTTAATCATGAGGTGACAAATAATCTCATTCCCCTAACACAAACTGAAAAGTTCAGTCTGTACTTGGAATGGAGCAGTAGCAGATACCTATTCATCCTCTTCCTTTTAGGTAACAGTAAGAATACAGACTCAAAGAAGTCTGTCATGTTTCCATTCCATTATGATGTCTTCAAATACTGGATCACAAGAAGACAGCTGAATAAATTTTCTGCAAATCTTTTCTAGACCCATGGCAATTTTGTGCTATACTTTATCTGCTTTTGGTTAAAAAAAATACAATTCCATTACAGTCAGACAACAGTAACGTAAACCAGCTGAGGACAATGCACCAGATGCCTAAGGTTTGGATGGGATGGTCAGAGAAAATTTATGGACAAGGACAAGACAAGTAACAGCCAGGAGAGATATGGAATTATGGATCAGAAGAGACAGAGAGAGAAAGAGAGACTGGCAAAGAGCCAGAGAAACTTGAGGTACTAAAAGCCACTTAGAAAGAGGAGCCTGGGATTGACTGAGTGGGAAAGGCTGGAAGATGGATCTGATAAGCGCATGCAATGGTGTCTGTGTGGGAGGTCTGGAACTAGCTGTTCAAAAACCTGAGAAATAGATGTTGATCAGCATTGAGTCTGGGAAAGGCACCTGGGAAGATGGCTGGGAACCAGAGCTCAGAAGAGAGACTGCAGAGCAAGCAGAACAAGGGAGACTTATGGGGAACTGGAAAGCATCTGAAGGAAGCAACTGCAGATCTCTGCAAGACCCATGAGATGGTCTGGGGTAAGACAATGAGGTTGTAATGAGAAGCTTGAGGAGGACAGAGAGATTGTGTCAGCATGGAAAATGAAAGGGAAGGAGCAGCTTTTTTTAAACAAATACAATAAAAAGTGAGTATGGCTGAGCCTCAGAGGGACATCCAGCTCACGCCCTGACAAATGCAAGTACACTAGAAAGTAGTAGAACTCATCAATCTTTAGTTGCTCAGCTAAGCCATTATAATCCATGGACTGTTTTATCATTAGTTTGGTGTTCTGATTAACGATAAACATTCTCTGAAGCATTTCACAGCTGCTTATGCAAGGAAGAATTATAAAACACATATACTGCAACTAGGCAATTGGTAGAGCCTATAGTGGAACAGGGTGCTGAACTGTTGACAATGTTAGATACCTTGCTGCCCTCTTACTGCCCTCTTGCTACCTCCACTGGTAGAACAGCAAGAGGCCTACTGACTTATACGTTCTAACAAATGTGTCCCACTCACAAATACTTTAGGAAAAACAGGCTAGTTTATAACTGGCCATCACACAGGTGTGCGTAGAAGGAGAAGTTGTTTATTGTTAAACATTCCCATGTAACAGCTCTTATTTGCTGCAGAAGACAGCATACTTCCTACTTTCTAAGTGTGTTTTCTTTGATGCTGCACCTACAGAAGAGAAAGCTTTGGAACAAGCCCAAATAGGACTGATTTCCTTTTCCTACAGCTCCATAATTACATGGGAGAAAGCATATACTGCTATTATTTTCTTCTGTGTGTGGACAGAAGAGAGGATTATCCTGAATGACCACAGCTGCTCTTTATTTAGATATAATTTCATAACGGACTTGGCCTCTGAGTCAAGGTCCAGGTACTAGAGCCCAAGCCACAAACGAACTCTATGAAGTAATTTTCAGGGCCAAATAGTAGTAATAATGATTTTCAGAGGTAAAATCATTCAGAGACTTCATAGCAGCAGCTGAGTTTTGGCTACAAGTGAACTACAATTCAGAAAGTGCAGGGTACGCGCTCTTGCTCATAGTTTCAGCAGCAAGTCTCTGACTATGTTAATCTCTGAACTTTCTCTATCTCAGTGGTCAAACCGCATTCTATTCTCAGATAGTTAACTACTCATATGTTATAAAACTACTTAAAAGCTCTGATGATCCTGTCTGAACCATTGTACCTCCAGAAGAAATTCCTGAATTCTGGACTTCTCCCATTTACTGCTGTGCACTATGTTCAGGAGATTAAAAAAAGGCAGGATGCACACTTTCTGCTTTCAGACCTTACCTCCTATGAAGGATGGGACAGGCTTTATCCAGTCCCACACACATTGCCCTCCTGGATGTACTGCAGCAAGCAAAAATGCAGGACAGACTTACATCATTTTCCAAGAAATTGAACATGCTTCTTTCAGCCAGTTCTTTTGACTCTTCAAATTTTTCCACTGCCTGTTTAACTTCTTCATCTGGTATCTTTCCAAAACGCTTCTTTTTATAATCATAATCCAAGCGGCGTCCTTCTAATTTCTTCAAATGATGCTAAAGAAGACAGAACATTTATGAGAAGGTTCAAATGGGACATGTCCAAACAAATACACTGTTATTTAAGGAAATTTCAGTTATGGATGCAAATATATCCAAAACTGAGGAAATATAAGGCTCAGAGATTATCCAGTCCACCCCTTTGATCTAAGGCAACATCAGTTAAGTCTAGGATTGTATACACAAATGAAATTTTAAATAAAGAGCCATTTGTTAACACTTTGGGAACTGGCTGTTTTAATCTCTAAACTCAGGCATCCAACTAGTAGACTTCACCAAATGTGAAACACTGTAGATCGTCTAAATAAGAAGCAAGATTCAATTGAAGTGTGTGTATGTTATACAATTAATTCAGCTTTACCTCTTGAATTATTTCCAATTCAACAACTAAAAGTTAAAGGGTTATTTCCCCCTCTCATTCCATGAGCAGTGCTTCAACAAAACTTGCATTCCCCCCCTTTTATTTTTTTGTTAGGTGTCAGCTTAACACTTCTATCTGATATAGCTACACAAGCTTTTCTGCTGCCAAAAATCAAGGGACTGGCAGATGTACAGATCGGACTCAAGTGACAGAACAAAATGCTCATTAGAGCTAAGATCAAACAATTTCTTTTTATCAATTCAGAACTGCAGCTGAAACTGGTTATGTATCATAGGAGACAGAGACATTATTATTATTATTATCATCTTTTCGCTATGCTTTCCGCATCCATTTATGTGTAAACAAATAAAATAACTTTCATTTCTGCATTTCATCAGGGTTTTAACTTGCTTATTGGAATCAACAGACTCAGACAGACTGCTTGGCTTTCTTTTGAATTGTCACATTGTAAACAAAAGCACCCAAAAGCTTAACTCTAAAGGTTAAAAAAACAGTGTTCCTCAGCTTTCCATATTCTCCCTACAGTAGCATATGGCCCTTCAATATTTGATGGGACTTTTCAGACCTTTCTATGATCGCACTGAATAGTCTCCCTCAACAGATATATTCATCCTCCATTATAAACAGTTTTAGGCTAAGAGACAGAAAGATAGCATAATTAGTTGCAGTAAATCAGAGCCCACTCAAATGTTCAGAAGAATTAATAAAATATGTCAGTTATAACAGCACAAAAATAAGGAATATAATTCTCTTCACTAACCTTCTTGTACTGAATGTACAAGCAATAGAGCAAAATGAGTAAGCTAGACAAGTGAGAAACAGGGAGGCATTGATTTTAAGCAGATTTCATTACTGTTTTGCTAAGAAACATACCTTTCACTGCATTTAGGTATTTACCTTGCTGATTTCAAGAAAAAATATCTCTATAATTGATATAATAATATAATACATCAAGAAACTTGAGTTTGATTGACTGATTATTGGTAACTGAAGCTTTGCCCTGGAAAACTTACCCCAATCTCTTTTAAGTCTTTGTCCTGCAATAACTGTAGAGGATCAATAAAATTTTGTTTGACATTAATATCAAGTGAGTCCTTCACCTCTGCCATTTGCTTCATGCTCTCACCAGCATCCAGTAGTGCAAGGCCTATGGTAAAGAATAAGCTACTTACATCTCAATATATGTAAACTCAGAACATTTGCTTTATCAAATAGGTATCTTTGTTTCTGCTGCAGGCCCTCAAAAAGTAAAAAAATAATGGGAAAAAATATGCACTTTCTTGTCCCCTACAGAAAACTCAGAACTGTAAAAGTTTTGCTCCTCAGTATAATTTTTTGTTTGTTTTTTCCTCTGAAGGGCATCAGGGGAAAAAAAAAATCTCTACTGTATTTGCAGAGGTTACAAACCACCTCTGCTTCGAGAACTGCAAATCAAGCTGATTAATTTGTACAACTTTACGGGTATTATTAACCACACAAAAAGTAACTTCTTATCACAAAAGCATGTTTTACAGCTTCCTCACATACAGCAGGCTTTTTTTCCAAAACTCTTTTTTCTCAAAGTTGTTGCTGCTTCTTTAAAGTCATCTATTTAAGAAAGCTGTATACTTCATTAAGCATATAAGTATCAGCGGGCAGAACAGTGTATGGAGTATTCTTTCCCCTTTGCTAGTTTTATTTAGTATCTCCACTGCTTTTGCAAAACCCAGGAATATATCCAGCACACAGCTGAGTTGTGCCATTTCACTCTTTCTGAGGAAAATAAATGAGTCTCTGGCTGTCAGTGGAATGTTGCCCTGCACAGCACCTTACCTGGATTGGAGTGTAAGGTTTCTACACCCACAGAACTGTTACTATTTCAAGACAACCAATGTGTGTAAAATTGCAAATACTCACAGCAGCACATAACAAAGCCAGTCAGTTCTACACTGGCTTCTGCAGGCAGTCACAGCCCATACTACACTCTCCCAGACCTATTATCCTCTTTCCCCAAACCAGGTTTCTACCTTGTCTCCCTGGTTCTCTCAATCTCAGCCATGTCAGAATGCACCCACTGAGCAGCTCTGTGAGAATGCTTCTAATTCATTCCAGTCAAGCCCACAGACTACCCATCTTCAGCAAGCAAGGCCTCTATCAAGATTCTGTCTGTAAAACACCAGCCTATCTTGAGAAGAGGCAAGATATAATTTACCAAAGAACTGTAGCATAGTCAAGCTAGAGTTCATTTTCATGAAAACAAGGAAATGCATATTTAAGATGCATTACTCCAAAGCACAGACATACCAGATCATGATTTTAAAAAATAATAAATAAATAAAGTTACTGTTTGTTTTTTCCTATGAGAAAATTTCCATTTAGCTTAGCTCTCAATCATAGAATGGTAAGGTTGGAAGGGACCTCAAAGATCATCCAGTTCCAACCTCCTGCCATAGGCAGGGACACCTCCCACTAGTACAGGTCACTCAAGGCCCCCTCCAACCTGGCCTTGAACACCTCCAGAGAGGGAGCAGCCACAACCTCAATGGGCAACCTGTGCCAGTGTCTCACCATCCTCACTGTAAAGAACTTCCTCCTAACATCCAGTTTCAATCTCCCCTTTGCCAGTTTACACCCACTGCCCCTTGTCCTGTCATTGCAAGACCTTGTCAATAATCCCTCTCCAGCCTTCCTGTAGGCCCCCTTCAGATACTGGAAGGCTACTATAGGACAAGCGTTTTTATTTAAAGGTTAAAAGAAATTCAGTGCATCTAAGAAGTACTCTAAATTATTATGGTTTGGAAACTCAGAAATTAAAATGGTTATGGTAATAAAATGAATCATCTGTAATAGTGTTATCAGCTCCACCTGCACTAGACGTGTAGAAGTATACAGAAGCATCATGTTTTGTTAATTGTATCATCACCTCCAACCACCGTACCTAAATTCCTCTCTTACCTGCAGAAGCTATTTACACAGGTTACACCACTGAGTAATATTCTGGAAAGAACTTAATGCTGAAAGAGACACAGAGGAGATACACGAACTCACCAAACATAGAATCATCGCCAAGCTCTCTGCCATACCGTATCATGCAGTCTCCTAGAAGTCCCTCTGTCTGGGGATAGCCAGTGGTTTTAACTTGTCCTCTGATTTTTGACATAGTGTTCAGCATTCCCAGCTTGGCTCTGTATGCTAAAAAGGACATTAAAAAAAAACAAAGGGAATGAACTCATAACAAAAATGTTATAAAAATACTCTTCAGACTAATATATTTAAAGGAATAAGTCATTAAACAAGCAATGTCAAGGAGTGAGCCACTAAGCGGGTCTGTAGATTCCTAACATTTTTGTTGTCAGTACTTTGTAGTCAGAAGTTTAGAAAAGACTCCATCCAACAATATGGGCCATATGAAACTGGTTTTTATTCCCAGCTGAATAAGCATCACTTCTCCAGGCAGATATATAGTGGGAGTGCTTGTCATCCTCTGTGGATAGTCACCAATATTCACATTCCTTTGAACATTCCTGCTTGTGAACTCCTTATTCAGAAGTATTGCAGAAAGCAAATGCAGAACAGACACAAGCATAGCCAATGTCAATTTTATGCTCACTCTTTCTCCTTCTCTTGTTTTTGAAAACTTTGAAGAACTTCCCCCACCACCACCACCTTTTTCTGTTCCAATAATCAAGACAGTAGAAATTTATTTTGCAGAACAGCCTGCTACGTACAAATGAATTTATTGTTATCATGACAAAAATATGCTTTTTTTTCCTGAAGAGTTTTTCCAATCTACTCCTTAGTATTATCATACAATAGCTTCTTCCACACAGTATTGGCCATGGACAGGGCATTCTGGAGGAATGTGGACCACAGTGACTAGCTTCACCTTGAGCATGCTAACTGGGCTTTGGTAAAGGACTGAATCCTACCATCCATAATAGAGATATAGCACCTTAAACTTCTTCAGGGACATTCACCTCATAAGGTACAAGAGAGTGCTATCTCTGAAGTCACTGGTGTAACCAACTAACCAGGAATTCAGTCAGTCCTCCAAAAAGGTCTTCCAACAACTGGTTTGTACCATGAATCAATGTCACAAGAGAAAAAATTTGTGACTGTCTGCAAATATAAACGGGTCTCCTTTCTTCTTTCTTAAAACATTTGAAAATGCACTATTAAGAAAACACAAAACCTCACTCAGCTGATGGGTTAAGCAAGTAACGGCCCTCTTCCCCAAGGTTACAAAACCACCAGTACCTCTGATGGCTGCAGCCTAGAAGGTAAATTCTTTGCTCAAAAAAAATGTTGACATTATATTCACTTTAGGGATCCATATCTCACTCCAGGAAACCCAGCACAAATATGAACATGTGTGTTGCACTGCAGGTCTAAGCTGTCCAACACAACCTACACACACCCAGTAAACCAGCTGCACTCTGTGCTGCAGGTGTGATACACCCCAGAACAGAATTTCTGCATAGAAACTTTACTGTTGTGCAATGCACACACAAGTAAAGTTCTCCAGGACACTCAATAGCCTCACAATGACAATCTGGTTAGCTTTCATATACCTGGGATGAATTTCCCAGTAGGAAGACAACAACCCAATATCTATTGTTCCTATCCTACCTGGATTTGGCTGAAGATACTCTGTAGATTTGGAGAGAAGCTCTGTTACAGCTTTGTTAGTAATATCAATTTTCTGAAAAAGAAAAGCAACACAGTTATCAAAAAGCAAATTGATTACTAGGAAGTTTAACATTTTATTAGATACAATTATCCTATTCTAGCTGATTATTTGAAATAAAATTTCCTAAAGTAAATATTGAAGCTTACAGTAAGTAGCCATGTCATAGTTATGACAGGATACATATTAATTGGCTGATAGTACTGAGAAGAAGAGAAGGTTTATATCAAAATACAGGCTTGTCTTACCAGCCCATCAGTCCTGACCACTGCACACACATTCCAGACTACAATTTTCCTACCAGACCAAGAGCTGTTGTTAAGATTGCCTTTCTATGCGGGTGAAAAAGACAGAACATATCCCTCACAATGGGCTCTGGCACATTTAAAGCAGTAGTCTGCACTGTCTTTCCACTTAATAGTTTCTAAACCATTATTTAAAAAAACAAAACAAACCCAAACTAATTCTGTTTCCTTTTTCTTCCCTTTGAGCCCTTTTCTTCCCTTTGAGTCCTTCCTCTTAGAATGCAGAGAAAGGAAATAATTATCCTGTAGCTAAAGACACTGAAATCTAGAAATAATTTTAGATCACGAAAGCAAAGGTTCATGTCGGGAGATTAAAAAAACAAAAATCAACTTGTGCCATACTTTACTCCTCAATCTGCCAGCAATAAAGCTGTGACTAAGGTCTACTATGAATATTAAAAGAACTGTGTACAGTTCTGGAGCCCCCAATACAAGGACATGGAACTGTTGGAGCAAGTTCAGAGGAGGGTCACGAAGATGACCAGAGGGCTGGAGCAGTTCTGCTATGAGGACAGGCTACAAGAGTGGGGGCTCTTCAGTCTGGAGAAGAGAAGGCTTCCAGGACACCTTGTAGGAGCTTTCCAGTATCTACAGGAAGGCTATTTACAATGTCTTGTAATGACAGGACAAGGAGGAATGGGCTAAAACTGGAAGGAGGGAGATTTATACTAGATGTTAGGAAGAAGTTCTTTACAGTGAGGGTGGTGAGACACTGGCACAGGTTGCCCAGAGAGGTTGTGGATGCTCCCTCCCTGGAGGTGTTCAATGCCAGGCTGGATGAGGCCTTGAGTGACGTTTTCTAGTGGGAGATGTCCCTGGCTATTGTGGGGCATTTGAACTAGATAACCTTCCAAACTAAACCTGATTCTGTGAAAGAAAAGGACGGTGAGAAAAAAAATCCACGTAAAAGCTGAAAAAGCAGAAACTTGCATTAATAGTGCTTAATTTGCAATACATCTAACTGGACAGCAAACATCTCAATTTTCACATTTCTGAAAATGGATTTAAATCAAGAAATTTAACTTTGCATTAGGAGAAAAAATTACCCTAGTGATAAGATTTTTATCATTAATAGTATCACATGAGAAGGTTTTGCGATATTTATACAGACTCATGAAGCACTAAAGACTGCCCTGTCTCATCTCTCACAGAGGAGAAAGGCCCCTCCTGATGCTCTGCACCACTCTCACTGTTGAGAGGTGTCAGTGGGACCTGCTCCTCTGCTCAGACAACCTTTGTGGATGTGTTTTCTCCTTTGGCTGAGCTGACAGAGCTTAAAAATAAACCTGCACTTATATAGCACTTACATATTAGTGTTTGGAAGCACATGGTGGGGTTTCCCCCCAAGGTAAATCTACAATACTATTGTGTCACTTGAAATGTGAAAACATTTTTGATCTTGCAATAGCTTTAAAACCCCAAACAAAACACATGAAAAATTAAACCCCCCATAAAACTGTAATGTTACTTTTCTTACCCTTTCCATCTCTTGAAATTCTTCATCTAACTTTGTTCCTTCTGCTCCGCTTATTTTTTCACTGAACAACTGTAAAAAGACAAATTTCACCAAAAAATCTGCATGGTTATTTAGTAACAGAATTAATTTATGTGAGAGTCACAGGAATCCACTCCAGATTAGAAAATATGCAACAACTACATGAGGCAACTGTGCAAAAGAAGAGGCATCTTACCCGTGGAAGTGAATGACTCATTTCTAGAGACAAACATATCTAATATGAATTTACAACAGGCAAACCAAAAATGCTTTCTCATGCTTAAAGAGTCTGCACCCAAAAAGGCACAACCTGCACTGCAGGCTTCAGGCACACAGACCAGAGTCTGACTGCAGGTAAATCCAGAGTAGCCCTTTTAAGCATGTCTCTCTAGCTCTGTACTTCTGAGCCCTTTCTGGTTACTGTATGCCATTAGGTTCAGCAACACAATTCCCATTCCTGCTGCTGGGAGCTGTGTGCAGAACAGACTTGTGAAAAGTGCTCACTGTGATGCACCTGCTTGACTGAACATTTTTATGATACTGAAGACAAAAATGCCACATGTTCTCTGACAACTCAAAGCACTGGTTTTAATAGAGGATTTCAGTAAGCCTTCTTAAGATGGCTGAAATGTTATTCAACTTTTGAGTAAAAACTCCAGGCTGTCGACTGAGTTTGATCCTTGAGTACACCATGGCTAAAAGCAAGCACTCAAGCCTAGCTCAGCTATTAGCTTATTGCATCATATGGTACCCACACTGCAACATCTTGAAAAGAAAGCCAGATCCCCGCCCAGTATCAAACAGTCTTTGGAAGCATCACTTCATTATGACATAAGCAGCTTAACAATATTCAACGAATATTCAGCAAAATTACAACCCACTTCTTTGGTTTAATTCACTTTGATCACTGAATCTGTAACAGTGCAATATAAAATCCAGGTCTAGCTCACTGACTGCTGGTGTACCCCAAACCTGCCCCCAGTAAAGCATTTTGATTGTCCTCTCCAATTCTAAAAGGAAATTATTCTTACAGAATCAGAAGTGCCTTGGAGACTTGCATAATCTGAAAATGGGTCACAGCTTTTTGTAGCGCAGTTACTCCCTCCTCTTGGTCACAACCTGCACTGCACAGGTGTGAAGGGAGGGCACCACCTAGCCAAAAATGAAGCTCATGAAGCTGAGTTGACCTTGCATCAGTATTGCTGCTACCACATGGCCAGAAAGACAGGGAAAGCAGGAGTTCAAAGACAGCCATGCTGCTAATCACTTCTATTGGCTTTACAGTAGGACTTACATCTTTATGCCTAATGTATTATGCAGCTCATAAATGTGTCAAGATTATTCTTTCAGAGCACTTACAGAACAGTACAAAACCGGCTAAAACAGAGATAGAAAAGCCCAAGAACCATCAAGCTCCCATGGGTCATCATTTTGCGGCTATAAGCCATAACAGCAGAGAAACAACCTGAGGCCACGCATGGAGTGGTGCACTACCCAGGTCTCTACAGGAGCATCTGAGGAGTCCTTGAGCACAGATGGAGAAAGATGCAAGAAAAGCAGCCTTTCAGAAATTCTTCTTTACACTGCCAGTTTCCGCCTCCCTTCTGTGCAATGTTAATTTCTAAAATAATCAATGTCATTTCCCACAGCCTCACACACATTTTCTTTCTCCAGCAGGCAATGAACAGATCTGTGGTTTCTTGAAACCTCTCACGGTAATCCCTTTTCAAAGGCTGAGTGCGATGGGGGAATTATCCTTCTCAAGCTGAAGCTACAAAATTCACATTCAGTAGCAACTCATAGAAGTCTCATTACAAATAATCCATTTACATGTTGGCAGAAAATAAATGCAATGAAGTAACAAGATTGCTCGACTGTGAAAGCATAATTAATAATAAATTGCTGCACCAAATGACTAAAATAATGAAGCATTCCACACTGAGAATATATCTGAGTGTTATAACAAGAAGCAAAAGTGGATGAGCAGGAAGTTCACACACTAATACCAGAGAGAAAAAAACACTTCACTGGCTCATGGGAAGGCTGGCAAAGACAGTTGGAGAAACTCAGGCTATAATAGAAATTGCTGTGCTTTTAGTAAACCTTCTAGGGCATACACTATTCATCCACTGGCATCCTTTAGCTCTCCCTCGATTACTGATGGCCATACATGGCCACACAAACCTTCCTCAAATAATAATCCAAAACTTAGGCTTACTGTGCTGTTGCTGTTTCTGCCAGGACTGCAGCTGCTGATGCAGGCATGTGCACCTGGCTAGGATGCTGACAAACATGGGCCTCAGCGCTGGGTGGCAGCCTGCATGCTGCCTTTGCACATCTGCTCAAATGCTGCCACCCATGTTTAGTTTTGGTTTCTCTTCTGAAATGTTGCAAAACTCTTCACTATGTTTTGAATGGATAAAATTTGATGCCACTCACAGAAGGAAAAACTCTTGGTTGCAATACCAAGTCACTCCTTCCTTGTAAGGGGATTATGGGACTCACTGAAGCAGCAGGGAGAAAAGAAAGTCTGTCAGATCTAGAAGGTCACTGAAAAACTGAGACTCCTCTACATCAGCCTTGGGGAAGGCGGAGATAATCTGCATCTACAGTTTGCAGAAAGTAACACAGTAATTTAGTTAACAACTTGATGGGATAGAGTACATTCCCTGAGAGTTTGGAAGACACCAGCTTGAAGGGAGCAGCTGATACACCAGATGGTGGGGCTGCTCCTTGTAGAGGCTTTGACAGGCTGGAAAAAATGGGCCGACAGGAACTTCACAAACCTTGACACAAATGCAAAGTCCTGCACCTCCAATGGAATATCCACATGCAACAATACAGGCTGCAGGCCAACTGGCTATGAAACAGCTCTGCAGAGTAACACCTGAGGTGCTGGTAGCAAACAAGCTGAATGTAAGCCAGAAGTGTGCCCTTGAGGTGAAGAAAGCAAGCCTGTAATGGGCTTTATTAGCAACATCATAGCCAGCAGGTCTAGGGAAGTGATTGTTCCCCTCTGTTTAGCACTTGTGAGACCAGATCTACAGAACATATCCAATCTTGGTTCCTCAGTACACTCTGGATGAGTCTGGTGAAGGGCCACTGACATGAGCAGAGGACTGAAGCATGGGGCACACAGAGAGGTGAGTTTGTTCAGTAAGTGGGTCCCAATTGGGATGGTATTAAAAGATGGGAGTCTGAATCTTATGGAATGACAAGAAACAATGACCATGAGTAGGAAAACAAAAAAAAAGAAATCAGACTTGTTAAAAAAGAAGGAAGTAAATAACAAGAAGGTAGTCAAACACTGAAATGTGTTATCCAGGAAAGTTTCCAAGCTCCCACATTTGAAGAAATTCAAGGCCCTAAGCAACCAGCTCTAACAGGATCTACTTCAAGTGGGAAGCTGGAGTAGATGCTCTCTGGAGGGCCCTTCTGACCTATCCTAATTCTGTATTTACAGTGACATGTGAATGCAACTCCAAAGAGCCTGCCATAGAATCTGCAGACACCATTTCATACACTGAAAGCAATGTCACACACACACCTGCAATGTAGGAGCGAAAGCACTGACCATAGTAAAAGGTTTGGTCACTTACTTTCCTGGTTCTATGCAAATATTAATAATGCTGCAACTTCTAGACCAAGGAGACACTTCTTCAATCATATTTACTCTAAGCTCAAATTTCCTTTGCAAAAGGAGACAACCTTAGTGCTCAGAGAGGTACTATAAAGATTAATTCCTTAAAGTCTAGAAGCTATCTGCACTCCTGACAGTAAAAGACAGTATAAAGCTCTAATGGTTATCATTAAATTTTAAACCCTACAGCTTATTTCATATTGGTATAATTTGGATCAGATATACTATTCTTACATACAGGAACACCAAAGATTTTGCTCTTATCATACTGAATTTAAGAGTTGTAAAGCTTGCAACACCACTCTCCCAATTAAGAGTCACAGGATACCAAACGAATTATTGAAAATAGACGTATAAAGAAGACGGCTGCTGATTTTAGTTCTCTGACTATTTGCTGAGCATCATGTACATGCATTCTCTCAAGCTGCAAAATGCTTTTAGCTTAAATAGATGCATGCCCCACTGTGGGGCTGTGTAATTATGTGGCAACGTCTATCAGCTTTTCTGAGACAGCTAATCAAAGGTGAAGCTGCTATCACCACATAAGGAACGTGCACCAAGGGAGATTGGAATTTCTTGTACAGGAGTAATATTAGGAACAGGAAGTATTGTACATACAAGAAATATTAATTTCATTTCCATATTCAGAAGCTGGGTGCCATAAATTCAGCACATTTCACTAGTCAGAGCCAGAGGCATAATCTGCCACTATGAGAAAAAAAAAAATCCAGCCATGGGGTCAACCATCACCTTACTATTCCACTGCCAGTTTGGAAGCTAAAGCCACTCATTAGTCGCATTTCTGGAGGACTCAATTAGGTTTCCTCTGGATCAAAATTTACACCCAGAGAATAGCTGTGAAATGAGAAAGACTACTTCCTCTCAGCTATCTGTGCAACTCCTTCCATCACACTTGATGTATTAGTTACTAGGAAGCAAAAAACCACAAACTCCGAATACAAACATGAAAACACTTTCAAATCAGCCATAGTGTTATCACCTCTCATCTTCATTTATTATGACAGCAAATCAGTTCGATTGTAAAACTTTCATGCTCGACATAATAGAAGACCTTTTTGCCTGAAGAAATAAGGCAGTTTGTACAGAAATATTTATTGCTTGCAACTTCTTCCCAATTCCTGCTCTTCTTTCTAGTACTGAAAAAAATCACAGAATGTCAGGGGTTGAAAGGGACCTCAAAAGATCATCTAGTCCCATTGCTCTGCCAGAATAGGATCACCTATACCAGATCACACAGGAATTCATCCAGGTGGGTTTTGAGTATCTCCAGAGAGAGAGACTTCACAACCCTCCTTGGCAGCCTGTTGAAGTGCTCTGCCACCCTCATGGTGAAAAAGTTTCTCCTCATGTTTACATGGAAATATGATGTTGTATTAGCACCAGTCTAAACATCTCTGGTGTGCTTCCATGGAATCTTCTAGGAAAATAAGTCTAGGGAAAAAGAAAGAAAATATATTTGGGGAAAAAAAATCCCTCCAGATATTGTGATTTCTATTTAAGTTCTGTATACGCAGCTATTGTTCAAAACGCAAACTGCAATTTTATTATACAATCTGAGAAGACTAAATATTTAA
>VWYK01057168.1:0-16573 GCA_013399775.1 Semnornis frantzii | reverse complement strand
CTCTAATTCTTATCCATAAACTTCTGACCAGCTTATGGCCGTTCTTAAGAAACAGTAATTCTGCATTTCCAAACATATTAACCCTAGTATCTGCCACTGGAGTACACGGTTAGTGGCTGGCCTCAATCTGAATTTCATGCTCCAGAGCACAACTCTTTGAGCCCTGTGGTTGACTCAATCTTCATCACGCACTTATCAAACCTATATGTCATTAGTTTGTTGAGGAGGATTTTGTGGTTTATGATTCTGTAAACCTTGCTGAAGTCAGGGCAAACATCAGCCCCCTCTTCCAGTATGCACCACTCCAGACATCTCATTGCAGAAGGCTTTCTGATCAGTCATGCATGTTTCACAAATCTGTGCTGACAATTCCAAGTCACCTTTTCATTTTTCATATGTTTGGAAATTATTTCCTGGATTATTTACTTCATTACCTTTACTGGATTCAAGGTGAGGCTAACTGAGCTTTAGCTCTGTCAATTCCTACCATTCCTAAAGACAGTAGTGACATTTGCTGTCTTCTAGTCCTTAGAAACCTCCAGCATTTGCCATGATCTTTCAAAGACTATTGCAAGTGGTCCTGCAATGATGCTGTCCATCCCTCTCAGCACTGTTGTGTGCATCCCTTTCTGTTCTGTGGATTTTACTTTATTTAGATATTCCCCGATCAGATTTTCTTCTGCGGAGGATATCATCTTGGCTGCAGACTTTCCCTCTGTTCTTCTTCTGGAATTCCTGAAGTCTCATTGTACCAGTAAAGGGAGAGAGAAAGAAGGCTTTGTGGTGTTGACCTTTTCAGTGTCACCTTTTCCCTAGTCTTCCTTTTGTTGCTGATGTATGTATAGATGCCTTGTCAAGACAGCTTGATTCCCCTCTTTGCATTTCTACTTTACCTTAAAAAAACCCAAACCAGCCAAAAAACAGTAGTATGTTTTAGATAAACTATAAAATACTGTATTGAACCTTGTATCAGCTTTTTTATGCATGATCTAATATTACTATACTGATTTTTCCCCCTCTCTTTTTATTGTGTTGACCCTTTATTTTTAAAACGGTGTTTGTTAATAGACAGGGCTTAGCTGAAATGTGCATACACTTTCAAAGAAAAGTGGCTAGAGAGATGAAAAACATAGGATTTTAACAGAAATGTTATAATTTCCATGCATTTAAAACTGTTTTCTTAGCAAATATTCTACGTGCACAGTTTTAAGTAGCCTGATTTTCAGAACCAATTTTTTAACAAATATTCCATGCGCACAGTTTTCAGTAGCCTGATTTTCAGATGTGATGATATTTTACTTTATTATAGTTCCTTTAAATCAAGGGAAAGAGGCTGCTAGGTGGTTCTTGTATGTTACCATCCCTTAAAGTTCGCTGGGCTTATAGGGAGAGAATTTTTCAGCGAAGTGTGATGGAGTCAATTCAAATGCAATTTCAGCTGGAAATTTGTCCTGAATGAGAGTTGATTTGCAAGCAAATGGAGATTCTCTGACTTTTACTACACATGCACAATCATTTTTTAATTTCTTTTTTTTCCCAGTGGGGAAAGTTTCTTACCACCTGTAAACTACTGAGATATTTGAGTCACATTTTACTAAAGTTAAATAAAATATGTTGTTATGCTTTTCCCCCCTGCCTTCTTACTGAGCTGTGCCTTATACAACTACACTGATCCTTAGTGTTTTGTATTATGCAGGTTTGCAACCCATTTTTCACAGAAGTTCTCTTCTGAGGGGGAAAAAAAAAAAAAAAAAAAAAAGTGGTAAGAAGGAAGAACCTCTGGGTCCAGATTATTTTTTTTTCCAGAAGATGACAGGACAGATTGTTCAAAAGATTTTTGGGAAACGGATAGTAGAATAGAAACAATTATGTCATTCCTAGAATAACTGAACTTGCAGTTACAAGGCTAAGAAGCTAGGAGTGGCTTGTGAACTGATGGTAAATCACTGTAAATCCTCCTTGGTCAAAGCTATGCTGAAATAAGGATCAACCTTCTTACAGGATGGCAGAATAGTAATGAGTTGGTATATCAGACTGTGCTATATATTCACACCAACTGTGTGAAAAGTATCAATGGCATTTGCACTAGCCAGTACCTTTCAAAAGTCACCAAGAAGGTGATGTGCCAAACCAGACTATAACAACCCATTTATAAATTAACTTGAATATATAGAATATACAACAAAATGTAGAACAAAATAAATTAATATAAATAATGCATTTTCACCTTGACATGATGCCACAGGGAAAAAAACCACCAAAGTTGATCTCAGGATGAAATCAGCCCAGCCTTGCAAATGAATCAACTGCAGCATCAAATAGGCTTTTGGCTTCACACAGGGTGTCCTGTTTCTTACCTAATTCTAAAAATAAATGTCCAATCACATACCTTCAATAACCAAGTGGTGTATTAAAGGCAGACCTTTGAATATAGATCTAGATTCAAAGACAGGTCTATAGATCTAGACAGGTCTATAGATCTAGATCTATGAGACAAGTCTGGAAGAAAGCCCAAGGTACCTGAAGGTCCTTTTTTGTACTCAGTTTGCATTTTTCTATTCCTCTGTTTCAATAACCTCAAATCCTTTCCTCTCCCCTTTCATCAACTGATTCAAATCAGAATAAGAATTATGTGACGGTTTGGGAGTTCCCCGCCCCCCCACACTTTGAAATGACCCAGACTAGATCTCAGCCGGACTGGAAGTTAAGAGATGAAGCTATATTTACAGCTCAGCACAATATACAAGCAAATATATACAGTATATACAGGAATATTTACAGAAATATACAAATTTAAGGTAATACAGACACACAACACCCCTCCCAGAAATCAGAGACCCCAGGAGGGGCTCCCAACCACCCTTCCACCTTCTCCCCACTCCCACACCTTACCCCAAGGTTTGGCTTACGTGCAAGGAGGATCGGCTGGGGAGGATTAGAAGAAAAGTGGTTAGTGAAGTTATTCAACAGAGAGGAGAAGCCAGAGCTGCTAGCCCGAGACCCAAGCAGCAAGCCAGCCCGTAAGCAAGTCCCCCGTGACCCAGACTGCCAGCTCGAGAGACTCTTATCTTCTTTGTTTTGGTTTTCTTATACCTAAACATCGCAGCAAGCCTCTGAGTGAAGTAGACATCACCATGGTTTTACCTTCACAGCCTACAGTATAATTTTTCTCTATTAAAAAATATTCCAATTAGCTCAAACCAGCACAATTGTCCCCTCTACAACTGTTGAAAGATTTAGAACTGGGTTTACATTTTACTTACTTTGTTTCTGAGTTCATCATCTTCCCAAACTAGGAACTCATCTTTGTGCCTCAGTATCCCTTCTATCCTACTGCACACTTCAACTCTCTTAAAGTGAAGTCCTAACTGAGTTTCTTGTAATGTTTTCCATTCTTTCTGGTATGCATCTTCTTTGCTCCCTTCTTCCCTTACCTTATGATCACCTAAAACTTTCTAAATCAGTTTGGTCTCATTACTGCTTGGGGGCACATCTGAGTGTTTTCTGTTGAAGGCCAGAGACACAGGAGTCAAAGGTGATACTTGAGCCATGAAACCATAGCCATCCTTGCTCTAGAAGCAGTGAGCAGACTACAAAATGGAAATAGGAGTGAGTTCATTGTACATTGGAGGAAGTTTTCAAGTGTGAGAAAACTGCATGGATTCATAAAAGATACTGGTGAAGAGTACCACCACATCTTACCTGAAATGTTTTGCTAAAGAAATATACTTATTTTAAGAGCCTGATTTTAACATCAACAAAAGAGGGGGGAAAAAGGTTAAATACTTCATAAACATTATTCAAAGTTCATCCTTTTATTTTTGTTTTAATGCTAAGCTTAGAAGGCCTGCTGTCATTATTCAACATTTCATCTACAGCTGAATTTTATCACAGAAATAAAAAAATAAGCTTTTTAACACATAATCCTAAACTGTCTAACATCGGCTTTATCTGATACCTTAAGGCTTAATTTTTATAGAAGAAACATCCAACCCTTCAGTTTTTCAATTTACCAAACAGTTCACAGAACGCTACAGAATCCAGAAGGCTTTCCTTGTGGACACCTAAAGAGAGTCAGAGAGTGGCAATACTATTTCTATACAGTCAGTCACACACCATGCCATTTTTGGAGTTAGTGTTCATATATCAAAATTCTAAAGAAGGCTTTGACCATTGACTGAAAATGGAAAGGAAAAATGCGGACCTCCTGTGTGCATTCAAAAGGACATAAACTAAACCTAGAAATAGTTATTTTCTCTGCCTAGTAAATATACAAGCACATCTTTTATTTATAAAAGTGTTCTATCCTTGATTCCTGGGAGGGCTGCATAAATACTTGGAATGAAAATGTTGAAAAGAGGCCAGATGAAAAAGCGAAATGTCCATCAGAGGTAGAACAAACAAGAATGGTATGCTCTAAACTAACATTGCTCTTCAATTTAAAAACTGAATTTGCACTCAGGGGTATAGTTCTATTTTATGAACCTGTTCAGATTTTTTCAGTTCCATTTACAACAAGCTGTCACATGTTCTAGCACAAAATGCAAATTCCCAGGACCAGATTGTATTACAAAGTTTATTTCAAATTTCCATTGTCATTAAAGATAAACTGAATATAAGTAAATTAAAGGTTGAGGGCAAGTTTTCCAGGAAATTGTCTCTGTTTTATGTACCAAAAGACGGTAGAACAAAACTTTGTGTAGACTAGGATTACAGAATCACAGAATGTTAGAGATTGGAAGGCACCTTTAGAGATCATGAAGTCCAATCCCCCTGCAAAAAGCAGCATCACCTAGGGCAGTCCACACAGGAATGCATCCAGGCGGCTTTTGAAAGTCTCCAGATGGGGAGACTTCACAATCTCTCTGGGCAGCTTGTTCCAGTGCTCTGTCACTCTCACTGTAAAGAAGTTTCTCCCAATGTTGAGGCGAAACCTTCTGTGATCAAGTTTGTATCCCTTGTTCCTTGTCTCATTACTGTGCACCTCCAAAAAGAGATTGACCCCATCCAGTAGACACCCACCCCTCAGATATTTATAGACATTGATCAGATCTTCTCTCAGTCTTCTCTCAAAACTAAACAGCCCCAGGTCTCTCAGTCTCTCTTCTTACCTCTTGTATGATATAGTTAGTTAAATTAAACCTAATGAATTGTGGGCTAACATTTGAAAATGTTTTTTTCTCAGTTTTTCTCAGTTATTTTTTTTCCCATCAGAAGGGTGCTCAGAGTTAATTCAATCGATTTCTCTTTTTTGTATTGTACATATCCTGGAATTATTCCTAAGTATTACAGAATGATTCTGCCATATTAGTCTGTGCATTGTGTTCAGAGACTAACCTGTGAAAAGAGATGTTTATTCACTTAGTCCAAGTAAGATGTAAGTTCTGAAGAAATAATATACTTGTGGAAGGTACAGTTTCTCATAATAATATTGCATATTTAAAAAGTATCAGTTATCTACCACTTTTTTGAAAAATATTTACCTCAATAGTTACAGTTTTTGTGGATATATCATTGTTTGATAACATGGAGGAGGGTCTATGAATTTTTTTTCTATGTATTGTCCTGTGTCCATCTCTATAGAGAACAAGAGCGTTTTATCCAACATTTATAATGTAAACATAACTCATTCTTTTCCAAATTCTGTGTCAAGAGAGGCAATTGTTTTCTATTTTTCTGTGTCTCTTTGCAGGGTGTTAATCAGTATGTCAGTCCACACCTTTAGATTAGCCTTAGGAAATTTACTTTCATGCAGTCAAGCTTTACCCTTTTTACTTTCTATATACTTGCACTTCACTTTTTTCAAAAAGGTATTTTGCCAGTGAAACAAAGCAATCTACAACAGCCCCAAACCACTGAGTAATCTGGTCATAAGCCATTGATTACACAGATGCATATACAATGCAATCAAACTTTAAAAAGAAATACCTAAGGCTAAAACCACACTGTACTGTGCATCTTGTACATAGTTGCCTTTATTTTCATGGGAGATACAGATGACTCCAGTGCAAATGGAGACATGGTTTGTTGGATTGTTTCCAGTATTAGCTAGATTGCACAGGCCAGGATATGACCACAAAGAAATCCCGCAGGCTCTGTTGGCAAAAGCAAGATGGTCAACTCCCCCTCCCAAATTATTGTACCTATGAGATCACAGAAATTGAAAGGGTTTAGTAGATTGTATGGTAACAGGTAAAAGAAGAAAGTTTATTTAAAATTAGAAACTATAGGAAGATGGAAGTGGTATACCCTAGTAACTATTTCTACTTTAATGCAACATAATTTCTGAATTACCATGAAATCTTTACTGGTCTAGAAAATGCAAAGTTTAAAAGATTATGAACTTGGATAGTATGGCTTTGAACCCATTTACAGAAAGAAGACCTCAACCGTTTTCTTCATGCCTCCATGAAATACACCTTTATAAAACCCATTAAAAAAAAAAAAAAAAAAAGCCCTTAGTACCAAACAAAATTATCTTCCTATTGCCGTATATCTATTCTTTGCATTCATGTTTTCCTACTATAATTACCTTTATAAATTTGAACATTTTTGTGCAAAAAACCCCAGCTTATCTAATTACTTATGGCAATTTTGTGTTCACATGAGGGGCTATCATTTTCACAGTATCGCAGTATCACCAAGGTTGTAAGAGACCTCAAAGATCATCAAGTCCAACCCATTACCACAGACCTCGAGACTAGACCATGGCACCAAGGGCCACGTCCAAACCTGCCTTGAACACCTCCAGGGATGGTGACTCCATGCTATTTTGCATGGTTTGGAGATATTTCTGTTTTCAGATTCAGATCTTCTATATTCATTTATCACATGCAGAAAATAAAATTTCTTTCAGGTAAAACAAAAGAATAAGTTTTAGGGTTTCCAATGTACGTTTAAATGTAAGCACAATAGTGTGGTAAAATAATCCAGTGACCTCACATTGCTAAGCAAACAAACTTCAAGGCAAAATAATGGAAAGACAGTAACTTAAAACTAAACACTAGTTATGTTTTTAACCTCTTTCACAGCTCTAAAACAGTATTTCTTTTCCCTTTTCATAAGCATTGTGTTCATAACAGAGAACAGAACAGACTCCTAAACAGATTAGTCAGTGTCTCCCTGTCATTCTCAAATCAAGTTTCAGGTTTTTATGTCCCTAGCAATCTTGAAGTAAATCTTTGCATGTCTCAAAATAGAAATTGTAAGAGAAGTTTCTGTCAAAGCCCCATCTATATAAACAGTCACAGAGTTTTCAGTACAACTTGCATGTGATTCATGGTACATGATTTGGTACATGATTTATGTTGTCTAAAATTTGGCTTTTCAACCAGAACCTTAGAATTACATAAAAACAAATGCAAATAAGCTTTGTAATATATAATTTCATGGCATTTACCTTCAGGTTTTAGGCTGGGGTTCATGACAATTAAAATTACAGATGACAATTAAGATTACAGATGACAATTAAGATTACAGATATGGCTATATATATTTTAGGCAAATCATGGAAATTTTGTGTCACTGAAGAAAGGAAAAGTCATCTTATGATGGTGCATTTTCTTTTTGCTACCCTCTAGAAGTCTCTCTTTCTTCCCCTTGTTTAGAAAGGGAGCATAGATGACTGAGGTTTAAGAAGTAACTAACTATAAGGTGAGTAAAATGATGTGACAGATCCAGCCCCTGGGGTACGGTAGCCTCTCACGCAGTAAGTTCATAATGCATTTGCTCCTGAGAAGTATGGCAAGAGACTCTTTTCTCACATCACCTTCTTTTCTCTTTACCAACCAGCATTCTGGGTCTTGTGAACTAGTGAGTACTGAAGGAAAACAAAAAAACAATAAAAAAGTCAAAGCTGTGAAGCTAGTAGAAACAAGCAAAATGGGCAGATGGTCAAATTAAATCTAGATTGCTATAATTTTATTTCAGTATTATGGAAAAAAAAATACAAAAGTGACAGGCTGAAAACAGTGGAGACAAGAATGCTTTACTTTTTCATTTGTTTTATAATGTCCATAGTATCACTATTTTACTCTAGTCATAAACGAGTACTTTTAAGTATGGTGTAAAACCAGATTTTAAAACAGGTATTTCTATTTCAAAACATTTGGATTCATCAAAAGGGTTTACTGCATAGTATGTATTATTTTAAGGTTTTTCTCTGAGTCCCATAAAATGCTGGTATATTATTAATATAATGTATCTTTGGTTTGTATTTCAATGTAAATACCCTTTTAAGAACAGGAAGAATATATTCTCTATTGTGATCCCTCTATTCCTTTCTGTAACTTTAAGGAATTTGGTTTCCTGAATTTTTTTCTCCCAAGTAATATGAACAGCACAATTTCTTCAGCGCCACACAAACAATTAACTAATCTTGCCTGAACATCAAGGCCGTGTAACTTGGTATCTTTGTGTGCTGCAGAAACACACCACTATTCCTTACCAAATGCAACCATGGTGCAGCGCTGAACTGTGTGGACCTACGTTCTTGTGTACAGTTTGTTCCAGCAGATCTCTCATGGCAGTGGTTTATGCAGTCAAGATATGCAAGTAAATAACCCAACTCCAGTCTTGAACTAGGCAACTGTACAGGATTGACATTTATAGCCTATTAACCATCACATGGATGCATAAAAGTCTGTGATCCCTTTTGAGCACAGATAATTGAACCACTCTTTCCTGTTAAAACATCAGAATACGAAAGGGATGAAGACAGTCTGTATGCATTCGCCTAATGCTCTGGTTCTGGTCATCCAGAGATTAAGGCTTGGACTCCTGGGCTCAGGGATTTTATCATACTTTGTTTCTGCCTTGAGAAAGAAATAGGAGTTCCTTTGGCACAGCAGAATACAGTGTTTCTGAGGCTAAAGAAAGCCTGTTTGCTGGGAATGTTCATCTTTTGAGATGTTATCCTTTATCTTCTGATCTTAAGTACAATGAAATCTATACCAGATGTACACCTTCCCAGACAACTCATTTTTCCCCCCCTCTCAATGAATGGTGTTAACTGATTGGTCTTTTGATAAACATGTGAACTTTTTAATAAATCTGGCACATTAAAAGGTCTTCTTACAGACCAAAGGGGTGATATAATCATAGTTGTAATACTACATTTCTTTGCAGTAAACGCTTCGTGTCTTCCACTTTGTGCAGAAAATTTATGTCAGTTTGAATGAACAGCTCATTTGTAGTTGAAAGTAAAATAAAGTGAAATAAATGGTGAGTAAATTGTAATAGTCACTTATAGAAAGCAAGACAGGCTCTTCTAAATGGAAAATATTTTGTTCCAATAGTATTCAGAAGGTTCAGCACCATAAGGTTAACTGCTTTACCAAAGGCTAAAGCAGAGTCAAACCAGCTCTATTTCATTTTAAACTGTATCATTGGTGGATTGATCGAGATGCATGATATAAATGTAGATTTGGGCATCTTCTAGCATTTATTATTTCTGCCTAAGAACTGGTTTTTTTGGGTATTTCTGAGTTTTGTAAAACCTTGACAGAAGAATACAGGCAAAACAGCAGTGGAAATAAGTAATAAAATGTAGTTTTATTACATTATTAGATTTATATATAGTATATAGATTATATAGTAGATTATAGATTATATATAGACTATAGATTATATAGTAGATTATATAAACATGAACTCAAAAGGAATTGGAAGATCACTTACAGTGGAATTTAGCTAACATCCAGGGTATTGACACTACACCAAGGCAACAGTTCAAGATACTCATAAAAATGCACACATCTCTGGACATCTAAAGGTGTTAAAGAGTTGTAAACAATGAGTAGTCAAGTATATTATTGACTGATAATCCATTATTAGTTCTCTTTTTCTTCTCTCAAAGGTCATAAAATTTACTACCTGTTCTGTCTCACTGTTGCAGTCATTAACCAGATGTAAATTTCTGGAAAATATGGTCCCATCAGACAGCAAAACTCTGTCAGTGTTTGTGATTGAGAATTTTGTGATAAGGCACATGCAGGCACATATTCTAGAATGAGAAAGAAATATGGATTTGGACTTTATAACAAAATCATCTGTTGGATTATTTGCATGTTCACTCACATCCTGGAACTTAACAATGTTGTGTATCAACTAAATAATAAGTTAAAATTAACAAACATTTGGTTTATTAGTACAAAAAACCCCTGAATATTAAAAGTCATAACATTATTACTAAAAGTACTAAGCTACTAAACATTGCACACTCCTGTCAAACACCTGGTCTAGTCATCTAATTTAGTCTCTTCAAATATCAGTTGCGTGCACTTTCGTCTTAAATAGAGTAATTCTGTACCTGATAGCTCTGGGCACAATTTTTGAATGTGAACTAATGCATCTTCTTCAGACTGAAACTGCAACTAGAAGAGAGATTTTCCTGTAATGAATTAGCAACTCTGCAAAGCTAATAATAATTCATTAAGTGTGAAATTTGCATGCAGTGCTGTTATTTTCAGTTTCTATAACTATTTTTATATGTAGAATTACAGAGAACTTTATAATGTTCACTTAATGGATATGAAATGGATATTAAAATTTTAATTGCAAGAACAGCTTTTTGTTTCTGAAAGCTATTTCAGACAAAAAGTAGTAGAAGTAGTGGAAGAAATGATGTTTTTGTTTGAAATCTCTAATTGAAATTTCTTGTGTTCTGGGGACATTCATATCTGTCCTGTGTCCAATTCACAGCTAATTCATACTCCCAGTCTTTTTCTCAGGTGGATATGAGAGTGGATATGGTTGCTTATATTTAGCAGCTCTCATATAAAAAAAAAATACAAAACAACACAACATTTTAAGAACTTGTTAGAATGGATACAGTTATTTCTTTATCAAATATCATAGACTTTAGACAGTGGGTTCAAATGTTGATTGGGAATTGACAGATACACTCAGGATTATTGCAACAAACGTTTTCATAGAAAAAACTGCCAAAGAAGTGCAGAAGGGAGAACAACTTCTAAATTGCAGAAAGATTAGGGGTTTCTTCAATGTTCCTCTAAGATGGAATTAATCAGTAAAACCAATTTATGGTTCTTTAAACTGAATATTCAGTACTTTATGAGTAGTTTGCCTCTGAAGGCATACTGTCTGCCTTGCAGCCCCAAAGTCCAGCTGGGCTGAAAACCTCGTGAGCTGAGCACCATGGTGAGCCACCAGCTTTCCAATCTCAGACCACCCTTGTGCTTCACATGCTAAACTCTTCTGACTGCTTGCTGAAGCCAATTGATGTGTGGCATCCCATCAGGTTTTGGCTATATATGCCACCACAATTACAAAATAATTGGTGGCACAGCATATTTGGCCCTTCCGAAGGTCTCAAGATGGCCCTCGAAATGCACTGAAGTCAATAGGACTATTGTTGCCAGTAAAACCCAGCTGCAACATTTTCTGAGGTGTTCCAAATTACAGGCAAGTATTTTTCTGTGTCATTTCTGCTTTATCCTCCATCAGGAAGCAGATGTTTTCAGGCAATCAAGAAAATGTTTTAGGTATTTAAAGGTACATTGTGTCTCACTGAAATTTAAAGCAATCAGTATACGAAAGCTGAACTGAAAATGTGGTTATCATTTGAAGAGTAATCTGTGTGGCCTCTTTTACAGGAAAGGAAGAATGCAATTACTATTCCCATTTCTCTTAAATTTTATACATTTGCAATGTATTAAAACTGTATCTGCCAATAAAACCAATTAAAAAAGTAGAATCTTTTCTTCTACCATGTTGATGTTTGTTTAAAATATGTTTTTTATGAACATCAGATGTTTCAATGGCAACTTCATTGTTCTTCAAAGCATGTACATATTTTCTTAATGAGTTACAAAGGTGGAAGTATTCAGGAATAGAACAGACTTTAAATCATCCTCCTAAGGACAAATCAAATTTTAAAGAAACTGTGGTACAGCTGAAGGTTATCTCCAATCACCCTTATCTCTGAAAAAGTGATTAAATCTCTGACATAAACTCTTAAATCTCCTTGAATATTTAGAGTTGGATACACACCAAAACTACATAAAAAACCTTTACTGCTTATCTTCAGACAATTAATATACAGTGGCTTGAGTTATTAATTACATTCTACTCATATATTTCTGACTTCTCACACTAATGCAAAAAAATGATTCCTTTTAGTTTATTAGATAAACTGAAAATAATTAGAATCATAGAATCGTAGAATGGTAGGGTTGAAAGGGACCTCAAAGATCATCTAGTGCCAACCCCCTGCCATAGGCAGGGACACCTCCAACTAGTACAGCTCACTCAAGGCCTCCTCCAACCTGGCCTTGAACACCTCCAGGGAGGGAGCAGCCACAACCTCCCTGGGCAACCTGTTCCAGTGTCTCACCACCCTCACTGTAAACAACTTCTTCCTAACATCCAGTCTAAATCTTCCCTCTGCCAGTTTAAACCCATTGGCCCTCGTCCTGTCATTGCAAGACCTTGTAAATAGTCCCTTCCCAGCCTTCCAGTAGACCCCCTTCAGATACTGGAAGGCTACTACAAGGTCTTCTTGAAAAAAAAGTATTCTCACCTTGACTGAAATATTTGTGTGACAGTAATTGAAAGTATTACTGATTTTAAGTGTGATTCACACCATCTTTAAATGATTTTTTTAGCAGGGGGAATTTTCAAGTTAAAGGTTATTTTTTGTAATGTTTTACAGGCAGCTGTTTTCAAGTAATTAATTTGTACTTTATCTGTAAGCACGGTTTTTCATCTGAAATAATGAAAAATCAGAAAAAAATTGTAAGTGATTTCAATATAATATTTTTTGGTGAATACCATGTCATTAAATATAGTCAACAGATGATACATAATCAACAGACAGGATCTGGAACATTTTGCTCAACTTCACTTACAACATATCTAATGGATAATTAAAGGAATAGAGTTCCTTCTTTACAGTGGGAGAAGTGAAATATAAAATAGGTTATATTTTCCCAAATTTGGTGATTTACTGGCTGACATCAACTGATTTACCAGTTTTCAGAATATCCAAAACCAAACAATCAAACAAAAGCCAGCACACGAAATAAAAAGCCTGTAACAGAAAGCAAAAAAACCCAACCACCATTTGTGATACTGGACTTGGTCTTGCCCATTATGAAAAGTCCCAGGTAGGTATGTTTAGCAGAGAAGGGAGCACCCACTCCTCTGAAGTGTGGCAGCTTTATGTACATCGTTCAGATGCTCTCTTCTCTTGTATTTAATCTTGATTCATTTTTCCAGTGAGCAAAAAACTTTTATGATTGGTGACCAAGTGTTTCCCTGTGTAGGGAGAGCAGTGCAAGCAACAGCTGGACTTGTCTGCCCCAGCTGTTGTGATGTGTGAACATCCTCTAGCCTCTTCAGGCTGATGAAGCAACAGCCTTTAATGGTGCATAATTGTGTCCTTCTTGGGATTAGTCACCTAACATATAAAATAATACACGGAAAAGCCTCATTAAGATTTCCTTCGTTTTTCTCTGTAGTTACTGACTTTATTCCTCTAAAGAGGATGATGTAAATCACTTTTCTGAAGGGAATTTTATTAGTGTAAAACAGCTTGGAGAAGAATTATTCAATTTTTGGAAAATGAACAATATTATTTCTCCATAAATTAGTAGGAAGAATTTTACACATTGATTCAAACTTCTGTACATCTCCCTTTTCAATATTGCTATATATATAAAAATAGGAATGCAATAGATTCCCCATCTACAAAGAACTGATGCAGAGCTGCCCATCCAAAGCAGGCGCTATCCATAAATGATCTTTTTTGTCAGGGTGTTATTGTTTTACTCCTTTGGATATGAAACACCTCTGTGAGAGAGATAGTTGAGATCTTTTTCAGTCCCAAAGAGATAAATCATGCATGTGCAAAAGACTACATCGTGTGTGAAACAGATGAGTCCAGCTGAACGCACACCCATGATATATAGATTTGTTTATTTGGGCTTTATGCACAGGGAGATAGTTGCTACATTTTGCTATTGGTGAACAGCTGGAAAAACAGCAGGTTGCCGCAGACATATAGGGGAAAGACTAATTTCATACGTTGGGCGTTTCTATAGCATGCAGGATTCAGCTCAGATGCAATGTTAGGTGAGACATCTGACCTTAAGAACAGCTAAGACAAAATGGGGGTTTGGATTGAGGATGGTCCCATTGGGCATATGCCTTTAAGTGTTACTGTCCATTTCATCAGCACTTTCTCACTATTTTCAGTAACCTCATCTGGTCTGTTCATGTGAATACTGTGAGCAGGCTATCACCCTAACTTGATTAGTTTGCACCTTCAAGGTAATTAGCTCCTTATGTTCCTTTGCCTGAGGCAATCTGTGTTATATTCCAGGCAGCTACACAGTTGCCTTCCCTTCTGTCCATACCCCTTTTAGGTTACTCAGTAAGGTAAATTGTGCTCTAGAATTACTGCTGCTCTGCTCTGCAGAGAAATAGGTTAATGAAAGTATGCTTTTTGGGAAGAAAAATGAGGTATCCAATGTGCAACCAAGAGCATCTGTGTGTGCTCATGCTCATGGGTTGTTGTTTTTTTTTTTTTGTTGGATTTTTGTTTGTTTGTTTTTTCTTTTTAACCAAGGTTTACTTATTTAAATTCTTTATTTTCACAGATTTCCTGTTTTACTGATAATGCCTGAGAAACCATATAAAATTATAGGCTGGTAAATATTAGGACCCAAGTGTTTAGTAAGTTAGGACCTTGACTCTGCTTGGGCTTTGACTTTGATAAAAAAATCAGAAAATCACTCATAAAGCTGTGTGTTTATTTTATTATATTTTGTGAAAGAATGTTTTGCTGTATATGATTCCATGTATATAAGTAGCTCTGTAGAAAGAGGCTTGGGTGTATTGATTGATGAGAGTCTCAACATGAGTCAGCAAAGAAGACAAATTGTATCCTAGGCTGCATCAAAAGCAGTCTGGACATCAGGTCAAGAGAGGTGAATGTGCCCCTTTGCTCTTGTGAGACCACACCTTCAGTACTCCATCCAGTTCTGGTGTCCCCATCAAGAGAAGGACACAGAACTGTTGGAGTGAGTCCAGAGGAGGGCCACAATGATGGTCCAAGGGCTGGAACACCTCCGCTATGAGGTGGGGTTGTTCAGTCTAAACAAGAGAAGACTCCAGAGGCACCTTATAGCTGCCTTCCAACACCTGAAGGGGTTCTACAGCAACAGAACAGGGAATTATTTTAAGCCGAGGGAGAGTAAGTTCAGACTGAATCTTGGGAAGAAGTTCAGTACAAGGGTGGTGGGACTTGCCTAGGAAGGTTGTGTATACCTCTTCCCTGGGGTTTTTTAAGGGTAGGTTGGATGAGGCCTTGAGCAGCTGAGTCTAGTTGAGAGACATCCCTGCCCATGGCAGGGAGATTGGAGTAGATGATGATCTCTAATGTCCCTTCCAACCTGTGCTGTTCTATGAATAGTTTAATTTTGTGCTGAGGCCATTTAAAGTAGTTGTTGTGCATGACTACTGTGCCACAGAAAGAGAAAACTCTTTCTGTAATAGAAATTGCTGGAGTAGATCAACTTAATTTGCTTTCAGAGTAAACAGTATGTTTAGGTCACGTATAGATGCATAAAGGAAGAATTAGAGCTATTGTAACAGTCACTGGATTACAACTTCTCAAAAATTACATTAGGAAACAAATTAGGGAGTATCTTCTAAAGTGATGTAATTTAATAGGGTAAGATATCTCAAAGTGAGGTCATTCTCACTGGGAATGATAATACAAGTACCAGTACATTAAAGGGATGGTCACTTTATGTAATGTTAATCATATGAATCCCTCAAATATGGTTGTTTCAGTAAGGCATTTTATGGATCTTAGCATTGTGTGACCTTTATTTGTATTAGCATTACAACTAAAAGTCCATTAATAAACGAGAGCATAAAAAGGTTGTTATTTATTTTATTATTTAAGGGTTTGATTTTTTTTTTACCATATATTGCATGCCATTGACTAAGTGTAAAACCTGTCCTAAATGTAGAATATGTATGGCAGAATGTTTTCTTAATGAAATTGCATTTTATAGTGCAATCAAGTTTAAAAAAAAAAAAATTATTTTTCAAGGCGAAATTCTCAGTTTCTTGGTTTATTGCTATCCTGCAGTAAGCCTAATGGACATAATACACTCATTCCTACAAATTATTTTGAAAAGACCTTAAATCCTTGTAGTAATACTTCTGTGAGTTTTTATTGTGAGACGATTATAAAAACAGCATGAAAGTGTAACTGCTTTATGAGGAATGATTGAACATTTTTCCCCCTCAAGATTACTTTGTTGACATGACTAAATAACTGTAGATATTCCTCAGAAAAATAAGTAAGACAAGAGGTGCAAAAGGTATTTTAAACTATAATTTTCATACAAAATTTCTAGCATTTTTTGGAGTATATCTCTGTAGATTTTCCACAGAGAACAGAAAGTCTTGAACATCATCAAATGTTTTGACAGTAGATCTTTCAATGGGAAGTCTTCTAGGAAAATTAGTCAAGATGAACATCTAAATATTGTTGAAGATCAAGTCTAAATTACTGCCTGTTTTTCACTGTGTTTTA
>VWYK01057163.1:5340-16612 GCA_013399775.1 Semnornis frantzii | reverse complement strand
TCATTCTCCATGTGTAGTATTAAATTCCAATCATATTTATTTGATTTACTTTTCCACTGATAGAAGGAGATTTATTAAAAACATATAAAGTTATCTTATATTTTACTTGGGTTTATCAGGAGAAAGTCTCTCTGCATATATGGGTATATTAACCAGTGTAATTAATTTTATAGAGAGGAGCATGTGGTGCTTCCTGTATTTGGTTTATATGTCATAATAGGAATTCAGTTCTTTCTCTGTTTTTCTCCTTAGCTTTTGTGACTATTAGTGCACATTCCTTGCATTACTCTGTTAATAGAGTATCTCTTCAAGAACCCCCCCTACCACATTAACCCTACAGTGTGGGACTAGTCTGTAACACATTTTACACTGCTGCAGGAGGACAGAGGGCACCTGAACACAGTGATGATGTATAGCATTGCCACTCCTGGGGGTGGGGAACATCTGCCTTCCAGAGGTAAGTAGGAGATGAAAAGAGAAGTAGTGATACCAGTTCAGAGCAAGGATCTGTCAGACTCTACCTGTTCTGTCTCCAGGAGTGACCACATGCAGATACACGGAGAAGATGAAAAAGCTGACTATAAATGGTACTTTATTCAGCCTCAGGATGAAGGGAATTCTTACCTGTTACACCAAGTGCCCCAGTCCATGTAATGCTGTATGTGTGCTGTGTACCAGGTGGTGGTGCAGAGTAACCTTGTAACCGTTAACTTTGAACTGGGGCAGTGTGGAAACATGGCTGGAAAGTGGCTTGGATTTGCTCCTTCCCAGGTAACACCAGTGATACAGCAGCAGTGGATGAGGCTGGGCAGCAAGGTCACAGTCTGCCACAGAATATGACTGCCTCACAGGAGAAAGAGAGAAAATATAGAAATTCAAATATTTTTAAAAACTCAGCAATTAACACTTTCCATTTAACAATTTCGCTAAAGGAGACAGGAGTTCCTGTAACATATCTGGATATATTTGCTTTACTTACGTATACATTCTAGAAAAAGGTGTTGCCTATCTTTTGCTTTAGGCACTCTGAGAAATGTCAAAAGTGCAATTATACAGAGACTACTTGGGACCCTCTGTTCACTCAGTAATTAACATAAATCATAATCTGGCAACAAACTATATTGCTTTATCCTCCCCCACCAGGACAGTTCAATGGTCAGACACCCAATTAATTGAGCTATGAGTAAATCTCCACCCAAAACAGAGTTGTTGGGTTTTTTTCACACTTGTATATCTATAGAAGAAATGTTTATGAGTCGTAGTCTTATGAATTGGATGTGGCTTAGTATTACACTTTTGCTATGTAAGCGATGTCACTGTGTCAGTTAATGTGTTTAGCATAAATTTATAGTATGCTTAGCACCTACTACAGAGAAGATTTTGTAAGAGAAACTTAGAGTCAGAAATTTATTAATAATGGAAGTAAGGAATATGAGAAAAAAAATTCTAGCAGATACTATAATGGAACATGCCATGAAATATCTTTTAATATAATCAAAATTTATAGTATTCATTAAATTAAAAATCGTAAATAATAGAATGATCCAGCCTGATATCCTCAGGACTTCTTCAAAACTGAAGGATAAAGAGAGGAACAGAAAACAGAAGATGACATATAACAAAGGTTAATTTGAAGACTTGCAGTAAAAGGACAAAGGTCATAAAAGGCATACACAGGATGATCTGCTTCAGGGAAAGACCAGAGAAAAGAAAGGCTTTATAAAAGATCTTTCAGCAAAAGAAATGTAAATAAAACTGTAAATGTTTCTGTTGTATAAAATGAGAAAGAAGTAAGTAGTTTGCATTTATCAACATATTTTGAGAAATTACTTAATTCTTTACCATTTTTCCTTATTTCTTAACAGAGCCACAGTAATAGCTCTGTGTTAAGTGAGTCTGAGACAACAATTGACTCACTTAAACATGTGAAAATAATCAGATCTGGATGATACGCGTTTTGTAATCAGGAAGGATTTGATTACTACTTCTTTTTAAACATTAGGGTACTAGAACTAGATGACTTGATTTTCAAGTGTAGTTTGGCAATAAAACCAGTAAGTTTATTTGTGATTTCATCGCAACATTCCAAGAATCTCTGTGCATTCATGGAAATGCTTCTGCAGTTTGCTACAAATTCAGTACCTTCTGAAACACAGCTTCATACTTGTATTTCAGATTCACTAGTGCAAACATCATCGTGTTAGTCATTCTACTGCGCTTTTTTGCAGTAGATATCTGAATAATTTAGAAAGAGATAAATAATATTGCCCCTCAGGAAACTGATGAACAGAGAAACACAGTAACTTACCCAAAGTGAGTTTGAAGTATTGTGGTGTGTTACTTTATTTAACATTTTAAAAGATTCTTTTAAATAGTAAACCAAATGGTCTGATATTTGGATAGAATGCCCTGTAATATAAATAAAATATCGAGGATACAAGTAAGAAGTTTATAGAAACCAATTTGGTGAAAGCATTTAGGTCATTTTTGCAAAATAAGGCTGGATTTAAAACCCCTAATATTCTTGTAGAGTATTTAATAAGAACTTTTTTAAACTTTTATCTAATTCATGGGAGCAGGGGAGAAAAGAGTGAGATTCTACTTCTACTGGAGAGTTCATTTCAGTTAAATAATTGTGGAAATTGTATTTCCAGTTCTTAAGACTTTTGGGAGGGAGAACAAGTCTAGCTCTGGCTGGATCAAGACAAATGAAACCAGGCCAGGAGACTCAGCTTCTCCATCACTGTAGTCTGTGAAAACAAGGTCCAGCCTGACTAGTTGGTGTGGTGACTGTGCTAGGAAGAAGCATGAACAATCCTGGTAAAGTAGTGAAAACAGGAATTTTGCTTTGGCATTTTGTTTTTGTGAAATATGTAAAACTGGTGAAGTTATTTAGAACCAGGTGCTTACCGCAATGCATTTGTTTTCTAGGATTGCCAGTGACAGATTTCAGGCGTTATAAAAGAGGTGACAACGGGGATATTTTTGCAAAGTAAACATATAAGTAGCAGGATTAAATGAAGAAAAGTTTAGGTTATTAAATAGAGTTCCAACACTTCTTACTTACTCAAAATATTTGCAGCAAGTTCTGTGAAGTAGAAAATGAACGGAGTGTGCCATGCAATTTTTCTTTAGCCTTTTTGCAATGCAACAGGGCAATCGATACAAATCTTTGCAGTAATCATATATTGATTTTCCTAGAATATAACTCCATTTAAAACATTTTTATCCCCGGGAGTGAAAGCATTGGAGGCTATCAAAGGAGGAAGTAGCTTTCCTTGACCCCATCTGCAGTTCACATTGATTAACAGAGGCTAGGTAAAATAAATAAATATGTGTGAGAGAGAAGAAAGAAAAAAAGAGTCACAGAAAGGTTAATACTGGCTGGGGAGAAACATAATTACAGTGCATTAGGGGTTTTGTAAAATTATTAGGTCAGGATACGCTAACAAGTGACTTGGAGAAGGTGGATTCTTCATTAACTGAGAGCCAAATATTACAATACCTATTTTTCACTGACTGTGCTGCAAATTTAGGTAATGGAGAGCTTTCTAATGACCTGTGTGTGTGTACTTGCAAGTCCCAAGATAGCAAAGATGAGTTGAAACTGGTAGATTTTTCACTCTACTCTGTAGAGAACTTAGGATTTACTGAGGCTAGGACAAATTCAGAGTGAGCGTGCTGAGGTGGCATTGAAAGAAACTTGATGATTCCATGACACACCATCGCATTAATAGTAAAAATGCCATTCTATATGTCCCAGTTTGGGGCCCCATGAGCTACCCGGGACTGGAGGGCAGAAATACCACTTACTCCCTTTGGAGAGTAAGGATGAGGATACTGCACAGTGATTGGCTGTTTAAAGGGAGATTCTGTTTACAGATGCATCTATGCAAAAGGCAAGCAGGTGGAATGCGTACATCCATAACCTAGGCCAAGTCTATCGGACTAAAACCTTCTAGAATCCTCCATCCCTTCCACCCTCAGCAGGCCTGAGAGTACGCCAGAACTGCCCTCCCCAGCTTAGGCCCCTAAGGCCTCAGCAGGCTGCATGATGCAGCTCAAAATTCCCTGCCAGCCAGGAGCCATCTGCCCCCCCCCGCACACCATAAGTAGGACTGTGCGCTCTGCACGGAGAAAAGAGGTGAAGGGAGGAAAGGCAGGGGGGAGAAGCAGCTCAGTATCAACCAGGGACTGCCTTATAAGCTACAATACCAGAAAGCAGAGTGGAATAACAATGTGACTATACCTTGGGACAACCAGGTCTGTCCCCTGGGACGGGACATTGTAGCTTTCTTAAGGGAACCTGGGACCTGCCGCAAACTAACACTGTGGGTAGTTTTTGAAAGCTATGGAAACCTGATAGATTATTACTGAATTTTATGGCAAAATATAAACAGTGTAATATATTTTTTAATATCTATAATAGTATCTTCTAGTGCAGTGTATTGAAAAGACAATTTTCAGTTTTAAACTATTTGTTTCATTCACTTGAAGTGCAGAGTAGATGTTACCACATCTCGTGCAGGGGTTGGGCTATGTAGTGTGTCATTGCTACGTGAGACAGTAAAACCAAGGTGGAAGTCATGTGCCATAATTTTGGAATCAGTTTTTTCCTGAAAGATACAGATATTTAGATGTCTTGTGCCCTAATAGTCCCTATGCCCCATCCTATGGAGCTTTTAGTCTGGCAGTTTTACCTCCTCTCCTGCCATTTACCTCTGGCCCTTTCCATGTGTTCATGGCTGAGGCTAGGTTCTACTAGATCAACCTTTATTAAATTAGAAGGTGTGCATAGCCTCATTATCTATCTTGGTTCATTGTAGTTGATACTGTTTATTTTACCAGCAACTTCAGAGCTTTTTTGCTTCAGGCAAAGCAACTACTACACATTGTCAGATAAAGTACCTTATCTGTCAGCAGCACTCTTGTGAATTAATCATAATTCAATAGGTTTACTAATCAAGATTTGAGATGAATGTTTTGATAGAGCAATCGGATTTGTCTAATCTATCATTACTTGACAGTTGCTTTAGGCAGAGTGCTAACTTGGCATTAGCACCTGGGTTTGATCAGTTTGGCATGGCCCCGCCAGTCAGTAGCATCAGTTATTGCAGTAATGGACTTCTGCATAGGTGCTAATCATAGTTCTTTTGCGGTTTCAAGAGAGACTGGGGTGAAGCTGGGATAAGGCAACTCCTGTCTATCCTGTCATTCATTACTAAAAAATTTTAGAACCAGGAGCTCACTTTGTCACTTTCACAAATAACAAAAGTTCTGGGAGCTCGTTGACAAATCTCAGACATGATTTATGGTAGCATTTGCAAACATTGCTCAGAACTGAAAGGGTCACTGGAGTAGAAAGGAGATAATCTCAATATACTGTTAAGTGTTGCTAATTATGAATCCAGTCACGTTTGATGTCACTAAAATTTGTTCTCTATTTTGCCCAGTTAAACATTCTTGGGGGTAATTTACAACATAGCTTGCAGCAGTTTGCTCTGTTTGAAAGCATAAATGAAAACTTTCATTGTATATTGACATATTTTTCATGTTAAGCAATGTTTAAGGTACTGATACAACGTGCAGTAATAGTGGGTTAGACTGCAAGTGCAAGTTTGGTACATTGTAGTCAATAATGCATTAGTGTGGGAAAATGAAGGGGAGAATTGATGTTTGGTTTGTTGTGTTGGGTTTTTTGAACATGGATGAAGTTTTGCCTCCATATAGAAAAAGAAAATAGACCTCCAAACATCAATGGCTAAATATAGCCATAAATGGGTAAATACTCCCATTTGATTTAATTTTAGGGTATGTGTCAGTAACATGAACACGGTAAGTGTGGATCTCTCATTTCAACATCAACTCAACATATACCAACCTTACCATATTTGTTGAGATCAGATAGCATTTGCATTTTAGTGTGACAAGAACTTTAATGTGGACTGGACTCTCTAAAGGCAATGGTTATAGGTGATACTCGTTCTTTTGCAGCCAGTGACTGTGAAAATTGTGTGCCTTTTAAATGCTGTTGAAGCCTTTACCACAGAACTAAAACCGGCCCCTGATCATGGAACATAAACTTCTCTGCTTTTCTTTCTTAATCATTTAAACATTTAAAACACATTAAGTAAAAGAAGCAGACAAAAAGTAACAGTTTTCATGTAGATACTCACCCCTAATCCTGGAAACCAAGAATATGCAAGTATAACAGTTTAGATAGCAGAAATTAGCGTTCAAAACCTCTAATGTTTTGATTGTGAAAAAGTGTTGTACAGTGCAGTGCCAACTTGCAGGGCAATATTTTGGTAGCAAAAAGATGGGACAGGAAATAGAGTGACACTTAATGAGCTCAGACGACCATGATGTAAATATTTTTATTCACTTGAGGTTAAATAAGCAATTCTGATGTTAAATTTTTGTGGTTGTGCTTTCTTTGCTTTCCTGCAGTTAGCAGTGAGCTCAAAAGCTCACTGGATTCTAATATGCCTGCCTAGGTGTAGTCTGAAGTCCAGTAGCACTAACCACACAAGAGTATCAGCAGGCAAACTGAAGCAGAGTCTAATGCTCATCTGATCTGTAAGGACTCTGCTGTTGCAGTGAGGAAAATCTCTCACTAATGATCAATGAGATACTTGCCTGGCTAACTTCAACAAAAGTGAAAAGCCTTCAGCATCTGCTGCATGTCAGAGAGAACTTTTGTGTGCCATCCCATAATGCAACACTGACTAGTTAATAACAAACTAGAAAAGAACTCAAGTGAAAAGAAGAAGTTATTTCTAATTTTACCCTTGGAAGTTTTGAAGTTTTAGTCAAAGCCTAGAAAATAATAAAAAAACAAACAAAAAAAAACCAACCCAAAGCAAAAAACCTCAACCGGCCAGCCAACCAACAAAAAAAAAACCAACAACCCAACCATCACCTTTTTATGGCTTTCTCTTAAAAATAATTTTTGTGTTTTTGCCAGTCATTACTATGCTAAAAGCCAAAGTGAATATTGCTTGTACTTGCTGCTTATAAAATAGCATAGACCTGTTTCGGTGGAATGATGAGAATTACATTGACTTTGCCACCACAGGATTCCTTCTAATATCCTGTCAACAGTCTCATGCCCTGCATTTACTGCTGTGCTCGAATCCCATCTCTCCACAACATTTAAAAGGAATAATGAAAGGACATCTTTTCCAATATCGAACTATTCTATTGTTTCATTTGGGCACTGAACTGCTGTCGATTACTTCACAAGTTCCCTCTATGTGGCAAAGTGGCCAAGATTTTTTCTATACAAATTTATATGAGGAAAGCTTTTTTTGATGATCAGTGAAGTTCTGTGTATGTAATGTGGTTGATGAAATTTCCTTACTTGCTTCATCTAATTCTGCAAGTTAAAAATCCCATTCTGATCATCTCCGTGCACTCAAAGCTCTGCTGCCTTGACAGCCACCTTTGACTTTATTTTCTTCATGATAAAATCTATCATGACATGCATGAGTGCCTTGTTCATGTGAGATGAATGATGGCCCTGCGTGCTTACTACAATAACATGAGATTAACATAGATCAAAGATTTGCTAGAGTTACTAAGAGTAGGCAGCCTCCACATACTTAATTCATCTGGATTTTTTTCCCTTCTGCTAGTTAACATATCAAACTAATAAATAGCAATGAGTCATTCTGCTAATAAATGTATTTGAGCTGACAGTTTTATAATAGTGAGGAGGTAAAAAATGTTCTTGGTAAAAAGATGTTCCATGTGAATACTTGTATGCATTTCTGTTCACATAGTCATATATATAACACCTGTGTGAGCCCTCAGGCAGTTCAGTCACTCATTTTTCCTGCCAATTTGCTTGCTTCATTTTGATCTATGTTTGCTATCATTTGTCATCTGACACCTCTAGCATGTTTTCCCATCAGTTGTTTTGAGAACAGAAATGCTGATAATTGCATCAGTACTGCCCCCTTGCAGGAACATAGACTAGACAGTCACCTGGGACTGTTTTTTAACAGTTATTTAACAAATATTAATTTCTCATTTTGATATGTTGCAAAATTGCAGATTGCTTATCCATTTTTCTTATTAAAGATTTGTAGGCAGTATCTAGAACTCTTTATGTGCGTGTCCTCATTGCTTTGATATTGGAGCTTGATGATTGGGAGCTTTCTCCAGTTGTATGGGTCTTGCTTCCCCTCATGTATGTCAAAGACCTCAAGAGTAGCCTCAGGTTTCTGTGCCTCAGCTATTCCCAACTTCCTTAGTGTAGAACAGAATTCCCCAGAGTTTGTCCCTGCACAAATTTTCATGAAAGATCAATCTGCTTTTATCAGAACATACTGATATTCCTTAAGGGCTTCATGAAGATACTTTTTACCACATCAGACATTCTTTATAATTTCTGCCTCTCTCACTACCATGATAGTTCCATTTTCTGGATCCAGCTGCTGGTTGCTTTTCCTTTCTGTGAGAGCAGTCTTCTCTTTAGCACTCACTCTTATAAAGGAGGATAGGTAAGATCTAGACAGTAATTGTAGGTCCCATTCATAGTTTTGTACAAACAAGATAGCTCAGAAGACTCTTTGCTGAAGTTAATTTCTGTTTGAGTCAGCTGACTCATTTAGTTCTCCTCCCCAAACCTCATGCTTCGGAATGGAAGCATTTGATGCAAGGAGTAACTTGTCTTTCGGCGTTTGTGAAACTTAAACGTTTCACCCAACTGTTGTCTTTTTGTTTAGACAGAGATCTAAAGCCTGTGAAATAAGCCAGAAACTCATTGAAAAAGAATCATGTCACCTTAACAGAAACACATTTCATATCTGCAACCCATAGGTGAAACTGTGTAACCCAAGTCTTAAATAAACCAAAAACTGTTCCAGTAGCATTAAACAGTGCTACTGCTTTAAGAGAGACTTACCCCAAAGGGCTTATTACCACAATTTTCCAGGTCTTTAATTTATTACGTGCTCCATGTTTTACTGCCTTTCCTGGGTTTTAGTTATCTCAGCCTGCTTTTGAGTGCTGAAAGGTCAAAAGGTGTACTGCAAAGGTTGTGAGTGTAAAGGTACATCAAATGCTAAAATGTTTAGACTGTTTGAAATGAAGGAATAAAACAGACATCTGTTTATTTCTGATCTGCTTGCATGTATTTTAGAATACAGAATCAACTCAAGCATTATAGTGCATAATTAACATTTACCTATTTATCTATGCATTTTTTCATCAATGTCTGGAACAGAATTTACTAGGAGTTCAGCATGGATGTTACAGAAAAAGGTCTGTCAGGTTTTCAGCCTGAAATCTAAATGTGTGGTGTGGGGAATTTTTGGGTTTATTTTTTTGTTTGCTTTTCTTCACTAAAATTTCTTTTTTTAGCCTGTCTCCCAAAAGGAGGTTAAGTGATAAGATATTCACAACAGAAATACAGCTTCTTGTGCAGTCTGTAAACATCTTGATGTACATGTGTTGGAAGGGAGTAAAGATTCTGTTATTTCAAAATATACATCTTAAATTTATGTAGCACCTTTTATCCCAAAGGATCCCAAAGTACTGCAGAAAACTCTTAACATATGTTGAATCACCTAGCATACCACTAGAGTATTGGCACCTGTGGTACAGAACACAGTGGCCTTTTAAAGAGTAAAATACTTTTGACAAATATAGACACAAAAGACATCAAGCATCCAGGTCAACTGGCACTAAAGTTCACTGATTTTTATGAGAGGTACACAAGAAAAAAATAGGGAAATGTCATCATTTTATTCACCAGATTAAAAAAGTGCTTTACCTTTTTTTTTTTTTCTTAGAAAAAATCTGTAGTTTCACAAATTCCTGTGTATATTGCTTATGATTTTAGATTCTAAAGATAATTTTAACTCATTTGAAACCATTACCTGAACACAAGAAGATTTTCTGTTGTAAGTGAGTGGGACTTCAGTTAGTGAAGAAGAAAGAGCTTGTCTAGGAGTAGAATGGATGCTGTTATTTTGAAGAAAAATATCTCGCTTATATTGGCAGTGAGGAGAAATTGTGGTGATGACTTTGAGCTTTGAATAAATAACTAACGTAACATATATTAAAATACATTATCTGTCTTTCTCTGTATAGGTGGACTCCATAATGATATGCATACGAAATGCTTCCAAGATTTGTAGTGAGAGAATTAGTGGAAGTAGTTTTCCTCTTCCATATTAGCCCAGGCAGTTTCCTTATTTTACTGCTCTCTGCTAAGAGTTCTGGACAGGTCCTAGTTAGACTGGTTTTCTTTCCTTCCGTTGCTATTTTTTGATTGATCTAATTTTCAAAGAGACAAATGCCCAAGGCTATACCCCTGAATGCACAATGAAAACTACTGTAGCAAGGTGTATTAATCTGAAATCCACCTGTAGGACTTAACAGCTGCTGGTTTTCATCTGAGAGCAGATATACCTGATGTTGTTAGTGCAACCAGGGAAAACTGACAGACTCAGATACAAGTCCTGCCATCTCACATGTAAATTGCTTGGAAACCAAAGCTGTAGGCTATTAAAAAGGTCTGCCTCTCCAAATTTTTGTTTATGCTATCCAGCTCCCACATCAGGGTCAGTGCTGCGCTCTCCAGTGCTGGGGTAGAGGTGCTGTTGGCACACTGAGGCACAGAGTGGGACTGCTGCTCTAATAGTGTGTTTACTGCTGCCATCAAGACAAGGACTGTAACTGAAATGGCAGCACTAGGCTTGTCCAAGCATAGGACTGGTCAGCTATGGCCTACAGGCGCCAATACCAGTTTTACACTGCCAGTACTGGATATACTTCACTTAAAAACCTGTGTCAGATCAATGTGGTTTTGTCTTTCTTACAGGCATCCTGTGCCACCTTAGCAGCCAGTGAAATCTAGCAGGTTGGAATGGTACCAATACCAGTGAATGTTTGAGATTTTTGTTTAGTATATATGTAAATATTTCATAATTCTGAGCTGTAATAACTAATAGGATGTGCTGTGGAGATAAAAAAATTTAATATTATAATTCAAAAGTAATAGAAGTACTGTTAATTATTTTCTAGGAAAATTATTCTTATAGCCTTGTTGTGGTAGGCCTAGGCAGGCCAAATTGGGCTTGTACCTCTCCTGGCTTGCCCAGGCGTGTTTTTCTGCTCTCCCTCCTGCTGTTTTGGGGAGAGCAACCGCGGGAAAAGGGACAAAGGGCCTGGAGCCAGTAAGTCTGGGGTCTGTGGCCTGCCCAGACCCTGCTGTAAACAAGGTGCACACGGTTGCCTTGTGCAAGGCCTGTGTTCTGCC
>VWYK01057147.1:0-27066 GCA_013399775.1 Semnornis frantzii | reverse complement strand
TGATGGCCTTTTTAAAAATAGTTCTTATTGCTTAAAGATCTATTTAGGATTTTTTTTTTTACTGGTTTTAGATTAATTATTCTAATGAAATCACATTTAGTGCTTTCAGTTACATTCCTCTAGGCTAATATAGTTCTGCACATTGTTGCATCATTCTGCTGTTCTTTCCAAGCAGGTAAGAACTTAGAAGAAGAATAATTAGTGACTAAGTGTTCAAAGCAATCCTAAATGCCTAAAATGTCTTTCAGTATTTGGTAGATTTTATCTGCTATTAAATCCGGTTTGCCAATCTGTTTAGTATTTATGATTCCCCACCACCTGCCTGCTACATGCTCAGTTTTCTTACACCCAAATGTAGATTTTTGGCACCCTGGTCACCACAGCCTGTTGATGTTATCACTGTAGCTTTAGCTGCGTGCTCTTGGTTGTCTTATTCACATAGGTGTATGAGCTTAAGATTTTAATAGAGCCATTTTTAATTGTACATGCTGATTCTACAATAAAAATATCTCCCTGAAATGTTTCATCAGTGCAAAATTCATACCTGGGCTTGCAGAAGGTGCTGTGGCCATTAACTGTTCTCCAGAGTTTTTGATCTCCTACAAGAGCTCCAGATGCACTGACCCAAAGAGCAGGTAGAGGTGAGATGTGTGTGGAAAAAGGTGAAGGATATAGGCATGAAATTAGCAGCTGCCTGAAGAAGAAATGGAAGTGTTCAACAGGAGGAGGAGGTGTTTAGACTGTGCAATGATTTTGGTTTAGTATGACAATAATGGAAATGAAAATTGCATTTTTTACCTTGCAGCCATCACCGCTTACTGTGTTTCTTCCTTCCCCATTAACATTTTGTCTGTTGTGTGTTTTATGTTGTAGATGCTGAAATCTTCATCTAAGGAGAAGTACCCCTTGTTTACTTTTGTTAAGGGTCATTCTAGAGACTATGACTTTGCTTCCAGTCCACTCCGTGAAGAACACGACCTTTTCTCTGAGGATGAAAAGAAAAGATTAAAAAGATTTAGTACAGAGGACTTTGTCTTGCTTTGAGGATGTTTTACACCAGATTTTGGCAGCTGTCCAGGGGAACACTTGCCTTTTAAAAAATAGACATCTGTGTCCTCTTCCCCCCCCCCACCCCAGAAGGCAAGCTTGTGCTGAGATTGGTCTATTTTCATAACAATGATTGTGTTTTATATGTCAATAGTCTTTAAAATGGCAATTATAAATGTATTTACTAATGATTTTTGGTCACTACTAAGGCCACGTTGTGCTAGTGAAGGTAGAAGATATTGCTTCAAGCCAGATGTGCTGCAGTGTGCCCGAATCCCTCTTAGAAAGCTTGGCTAAGTCCCTCAAGCCGAGCCTGCCACTCTAATGTCCTGTCAGTCCAGGACAAATCCTGCCAGATCCGTGTGGGTTTTATGTCATGGACTCATATCCATAGGTTTCAAGACCACATTATTTCTGCATGTATGCAGAACTTGAGTTGTGTGGTAAGGGTAGAACTCTGCTCTGCCTTGCTCTGTAAGCCCAAGCCCTACTTAACACTGTGATCATGCCACACACGGTGGGAGAAAGGTAAGTTGGATCCACGAGGAGTAATTGTCAGTTGCAATACTGGTATAATTATATAGGCTGAATTGTGAGTTAAGATACTATTTAGCAGTATGATTTTATAATGGTTTCTCATTAAACTTGCTTTGGAGCCTTAATATGAGGAGCAAAGATAAAATACTACCTTTCCCCACATTTGTTAAAGGTTATACTATTAATATTAACTGCAACCAATCAAATCAGCTACAGACAATTATTAGAAGAGAGCAGTGTTTGTTTCCTGCTTCAACTATGGATTGTGTTGAGGCTTCTCTCCTCTTAGTGCAGCTTTTGAATCAGAGCAACTGGGGCAGTGGATGTAACAAATTCTGGGCGGTGAATATTTTTTTTCTATTTGGGTTTTGTGATTTTATTTTTGGTGTGTGTTTTTTTGTGTTTGGTTGGTTAGGTTTTGTTTGTTTTGGTTTTGTTTTGATCTGTGTTACTACTGTACAGATGATTCCTTGATGGGAGTGTGCGTGTGTGTGCACTTAGATCCCAGACTGATGTACAGCAATCATTTCCTGTTTTAACAAAGTAAATGCAATATTTAAGAGATGTTATTAACACTGCTTGGAAAATAAACAAGGTGTGAAACCATGAACTGCATGTGCCTTTTATATTGATATTAGAAGAAGTGGATATAATCCTGCATCTGAATCCATTTCCTAAGGTGGGAATACTCTGTTTATTTGCAATAAAGGCAGAGTTTATTGTTGTGTTGTAAACCAAATGTGAACCTCTTCTAAGTGCTCTTGAGGCACAAATGTTGCTGAGACAAATAATCAGCATCCACATGTATTCATTAAAGCACCTTTGCTGCTTTTAGGAGAAAGAAGTGACTAACAGATTTCAGGCAGAACTAGGTCAAATCTATCTCTGTGTCGGGTCTGGAATGTGTGTTTGCACATGTTAATTGAGTTAATATTGCAAAAATCCAACAGGAGATTGTATTCACTTCTTTTCAGGGGGAAAAAAAACCCCAACACTCCACACATCATTTGTCTAAATTAGTAATCTCTGCACCGTTGGATCCTACTAATAATTGGCATCATGTTACTTTTAGGTGCTGCCTGTGAGTGAGGGTGTTTGGGTGCTGCCTGCAAGTGAGAGTGTTTGGTTTGATCTTCATATTTTTTCATTAATAGCCCAGAAGAGGGAGTAAACAACATATTTATGGAATTTAGATATCAAAAAGAGGAGAATTGTGAATGTCAGCAAGAGCTAGGACATAGAAGACGTCTGGTTAGTGAAGCACAAGTTCATATAGCTTTAGCAAAAATAAGGCAAAGCCACAGAGTGCTTCCTTTGTATGCCAGCAGACAGGAAATTCAGGTGAAATTGTACTTTGCTTTCACATTGAAATGAAAAAATGTCGTCCTGTGCTGCATCATCAGGGTTCTCAGAGAGTGGAACAGATGCCCTGGGGAGGTGGCTGAATCCCCATTCCTGGAGGAGTTTGAAAGATGCAGAGATGTGGTGCTGCGGGCCATGGCTTAGCCCCATACTTGCTACAGTTAGAGAATGGTTTGACTTAATGATCTTAAATGTCTTTTCCAACCAAAGCAACTCTGTGATTCTAAAGCCAGGAGGATATAATTAGTATAATCTGGTTTTGCTGATGCTCTGCTGTCTGCTTACCTTTCCACGGGGAAAGCATTGACAAAGCGCACAGAAGAACAGGAAAAAAAGATCAGGAGCCTGCAGGGATGGATTTAAGGAACATAAACTTGTGTTTCTGGCTTTGTTAGTCTCTAGCTGAAGAGGGAGGTGAGGGAGGGAAGCCCTCCAGTTTACAAATGCCTGCTGCGTGTGTGCAGGCAAGGGATAGGGGCTAGAGGGACTGCTGGAAGGACAGGCATTGGGAAAGGGGAAGGTGCTCAAGGAGAAGCTTCCTGCAGGGGAATAGAAGGCTAAATGAAATATTCTCACCCCAAAATGTTGAAAGTCTTGCCATGCAAGGCTGTTAGAAACCAGTCCAGCCCAACGACTAAGAAGTACAAGGTGAAGAACAATCTGCATTCAGCATTCAGATGAGTCAGTAACACCTTTTACAACTTCTGTTGTAATAATCATAATAAAATGTAATCAGCTTCAGAGGCTTTCATGCACCAGAGTCTGCAGTGTTTGTAATGAAGTTCAAAGTGGTGCTTAGCTGCATGAGACTAACAAAAATCTGTCACTGTGCAGTGGACTTTGTTCTGCAATTCTGTGGTCTTCTGGGTTTTGTTTTTTTTCAATAAAAGTTGCTGTACAATGATAGATAATTCATAGAGAACCACATCTCTTTTGAGATGCAGCCTTCAGCCTCAAAGGCATCAAAGGAACAACTCTTCCCACGCTGTCACACCTACACTTGGATTTTGGAACAGGCAGGGTGAAAATACAGAAATACTTGAAAGAGCAATCAGAAAGCTGGGGACAGATTCTGGGCAGAGCCTGTTGTGACAGCACAAGGCGGGGTGGTTCGAACTCAAAAGAGGGAGATCAAGCTAGAGAGAAGGAAGAAGCTTTTCACAATGAGGGTGGTGGCAATTGCAATGTTGCCCATATGGGAGACCCCATCCCTGGAACCATTCTAGTCAGGTTGTATGGGGCCCTGAGCAAGCTGCTATAGTTGCAGATGTCAAACTAGATGACCTTTAAAGGTCCCTTCCAACCCAAAACATTGACGATCTTATGAAAACAGATGCTTTGGAAACCCACACGATGAAATGCAGTGACACTGGTGATTGCAGAAACATATTCAGGCCTGATAATTCCTCAAGTTTCCTTCATCCAAGCCTTTGTACCTTGTTTTGCTCACACTTAAGAATACATCCTGCTGCAGTGCAGCGACTTTGTCTGAGGTGAAAACTAATGGATGAATTTTCTTTCATCCAGAACTCCACTGGCTGAAGTTCAGGTGTCTTTAAAAAAAAAAAAAAATCAAGTCAGCCACATCTCTGGAACTGAGCTGTGTTCAGAAGAGCTTTTGTTTGGTTTTCTTGTACTAGAAATGCTCAAATGGAAATACAAGAGCAAATGCTCAAATGGAAATACAATGGAAGTGTTAACAAGAAAAATGTTCTGCCGTCCCAACAGCAAACTTCTCTGGAAGGGCAGAATGGTTTCATTTGTCTCCGTAACGTTTGAAGCATCTTTGCTGAATTTATTTCAATAGTGGATTATCTGTTTCCTTTTTGACTAAGGGTGAGAAAAGCTTCAGTGCTAGAACAGCAGCCAGGTTTTGGTCCTTTCATCAGTTAGCAAACCCTTAGTTTACAACAGCAATATTTTATGTGAGTCTGCTACTAGTTGTAAAAACTTTTGGCTATTTTTCAATTATTTTTCTGTCTGGTTTTCATACAAGGCTTACACACAGAGCAGCCCATAGGTTGCCCTGGTGCACTCATGTACAGTGGTGACACAAGTTAAATTACCAAGTTAGCAGAAATTAATGTTTTTTGGTAACTACAGGGGACTTTAATTGGAAACTATGTTAATCGCATAGTAATTCTCTTTACCTCATCTGCATTATCTCCTGAAAACTGGGCAATTAATTTGTGTCACCACTGTTGCTGCTGCTGCCTTCAAACACAAACCAAATGAGCATTAGTTACTCACACACCCAGCAGTGGCCTGTTTTCTTAAAGGACTTCCACAAATCACTGCTGAACTACTCACCTGCCTGATGGAACCAGACTGCATGTCCCACAGAAGGTGGCAAATAGTGACTCTTCTCATAGCCTGAGCTTTTAATAGCCTAAGAACCTTTTCTTCTTTTCTGCCATTCCCTTTTCCCTTGGGAAGAGCATTCCTTTGTGTGTCTCTGGAGTAGAGAAGACTTTGGGGAAAGCTTATGGCGGCCTGTAAAGGGATGGGGTAAATTAATTAATGCGAGACGATATATAAAAATATTAACAGTTTATTAATATTAAATATTCAGAACTCGCATCACCCCAATCACCATTTAATAATAATATTAACAGGCTCTTAGCAACGTTATGGAAACTATGTACAGGTTATAACAGGATCTGGAAATAGTTATTAATATATACATTAATTAAACTCGATATAAACTGGAAGAGAAGGCTTTGCGGTCAGTATACCGCTTGCTCACTAGGTAAGCATAGGACATAAAGGAGCAACTTTCTGCTTAGGGCAGAAGGCAATTAATAATTACAAGAGGCTTTGGCATTTACCCACAAAATTATTATCTGACAGTACCCAAGGCGGGGTTACTGTTGGTAGCCGTCAGCAGCTTTAGAGTCTCCCCTGGGCTTCTGGGGAAGGAGGCAGACGATCTCTGACCTGTTCCTGGTTCTCTGGACGATCTGTATTCTCTCCAGGGCTTCCGTCTGGGCAGAAGGCTTTCAGGTACAGGCAGGACGTCTTGCAGTCACGCTGGCGGTGCAGGCCAAATGCGTGTAGGCATCACAGACACGGGCACGGCACGGGCACGGCACACCGTGCAATGGCAAAGGGCTAAGGCAAAAGCGAAAGGCAAAAGGCAGCGTGCTCTCTGCTGACCTCCCTTTTATCCAATACAGCCCGAGATCAATGGGCCTTTGGACACAGGACAGCCAATGAAATGGCAGTTAGCCAAGATTTGCCCATATTAGGTGAAACCATAGGCCTGCTCCACCCTTCTTCGGGAAGAACACGGGCCCTGCACAAGGCAGCCCCGTGCACCCTGTTTACCACAGGGTCTGGTCAGGCAAGGGACCCCAGACTCAGTGGCGCCAGGCCCTTTGTCCCTTTTCCCGCCGTTGCTCTCCCCCAAAACAGCAGGAGGAAAGCAGAAAAATATGTCTGGGCAAGCCAGGAAAGGTATAAACACAATTTGGCTTGCCTAGGCCTACCACAACACGGCCCTCCAGTTTCTAAAAGAAGAAAATTGGGGAGGGCCTGTTTACAAAGGCTTGCAGCAACAGGACAAGGGGCAAAGATTTTAAACTCGAAAGGGCAGATTTAGATTGGATATTAGGGAGAAGTCCTTTGCTATGAGGGTAGTAGAACACTGGAACAGGTTACCCAGGAAGGTGATAGAAGCCATATCCCTGGAGACCTTCAAGGTCAGGCTTGATGGGGCTCTGAGCAACCTGATCTAGTTGGAGATGTCCCTGCAGACTGCAGGAGGTGTTGAACTAGATGGCCTTTAAATGTCCCTTTCAACCCAATTCATTCTATGATTCTATGATCAGCTTGACACAACCTCAGGACTGTTAATGCTTAGTTGGGACTCTGCTTTCCCTTTAGAACATGCTGACCTCATCTTTCAAACCGATGCATGACCTCAGATTCCTTTTTGACTTGCTTCTACCTTGCTGGTGACCAAAACCTTGTCACCCTCAGAACTGGTGTTTGTCCCTCTCCCAGGGTATTTGGGGTATCTGACATGAGGGTATTTAGGAAGGCAGAGATCTCCCCTTTCACAGTTATTTAGATTCAGAAAATAGACTCACTCTGGAGACCTGCTTTATTCCCAGAGTTACTGAGGATCTCTTAACTGTCATGATGGAATGAAAAGAACTGTTGGTAAGTTATGAAAGGTCAATAATGCCACAAATGAATACAAACAGCATATTTGAAACCCAGGACACCCTACGTTCTGTTTCTGCAACTTCCTCCTCCAAGGTAACATGGCTTTTGGGGGAGGCTGGAACACTACTCCAGGAGCAGCCAAGGAGACAGATGCCAGGTAACTCTACAGTCCTTTATCACCCCGCAATGGATTACCATGGGAGCAGGGATGCATCTCCCTAGCCCTCCATGGAAGGCTGTGGAGCAGTCAGGTATAACTTCCAGCAGTCCTTCAGCCCAGTGCTCCTCGTGCAGTTTCTATGGCTAGAGCCTCTGCTAGCCTCTAGCTGCTTTCCAGCAGCACAAAGGTGGTGCAACTTCTCACCATCTTGGTTAGACCATGCCAACAAGATGTAAATGGGGGCTTAAATTTCTGGTAACTTATTTATATTGACAAAAAGATGTAAAGAGGCATTTGAGGGAGTCAGGATTGAGCCCTAGGTAGTCAGCATTTGACCCTGTGATGGGTATCTTCATGAGATGGTTTCTGTTGCCTAATTGGATGAACTGAGCTTCATAAACAGTTCCTTTCCCTGTTTGTAAGCAGTTCACAGGCAGCTGTAATTGCTTGAAACCACGGTGTGAATAGTAAAAAGAGCTTTACTTAATGACTGCAGGAGCCCTTCTGATGTGAGAGCTCTCTGGTATTTATTCACACCAGAATTCACAACGCTTTTGTTTTCTGTGAACGCTCCTGCAAATAAAAACTTGCTCACTCTAATGTTTATGAATAAATGTGGTCGTAAATGCCATCAAAGCAAATCAGCAGGGTTTTATTTATGCAAGAAGATGTGCAAATAAATGTTTGCTGTTTTCACCTAGCTCTAGTGAGCATGTGGGCATGTGTTAAAAGCAAAGTGTTCCAGGCTCTCTGCTTAGCATCACACCTTGCTCTTATTTGCCATCTCCTCCTATTCTACTCTGATCCTGTGCCCAAAGGGAATGTGATTAAAGTCAATGTTTTACGTATTAATCTATATCCAGCAGCTTGCTGGGTCAGTGAATAAGGTCATGCAGGGTAGTGGCATCACTTTTGGAATGCCCAGGACTGTACTTAGGTGGAGGAGAAGGAAGGGGGGAGTTGTAACTGCAGCCTTGTGCTGTTTTCTGCCTGGCACGCAGCAGATCCCCAATAACTGCTTTATTGGCATGTTCTGACACATGGAGCAAGGCAGCATAGAGGAAGTGCACGAGGTTATTGCCATCCTGTCTCAATCAGTGCCCTAATTAAATACAAGAGAGGATTTTCTTTTTTAAATGTCAATGTCAAGCCTTGGTAAAGGAAATTAAAATGCACTGAAATTAATGTGGTAGGAACTGTCGAGGTGCTTAAGCTAGAGGATCTGTATTTATGGGGAAAGGAATTTTAAAATGAAGTATTTTCTGATCAGAGTTAGAATCATAGAACCACAGACTGGTTTGGGTTGGAAGGGACCTTTAAAGGTCATCTAGTCCAACATCCCCCCCCCTACAGTCAGCAGGGACATCTGCAATTAGAGCAAGTTGCTCCATTTGATCTTTAAACTTGGCCATTTGCAAGTTACTTACAGAACTGAAGTATGTTATGCAAGTTTACAAATGCACTGGGATGGGGAATTCAAGCAGAAAACTTGGTTTTTTTCAAAGGCTTGTAGAGAAGAGCTTCAGTTGATCATAGAGAGGTGCTTCAGCTCTGAACCACGACCTCAACCTGATGGAGGTCAAAACCCCAGCCAAGATGTGTTTGTGCCTGCCCTGGAGCAGGTGAGAGGACAGGCTGCTTTATGGCATTGGGGAAACACAAAATCCAGTATTTGTTAAATACTGCAAACTCGTGTCTCTGCAAATATACGAAGTTCTTTGGCCTTCACAGTTCAGCCAGTGGTTTGTTGTTTTCATGCTAATACAAATTCTTGTACTAATAGGAGCACGGCCTTGGGTTTCTCCATCCGTATGGGAAAAAGTTACTTGTCTGATGATAAACAAAGAACAGAAGAATTGATTCACTGTCTTCACTTTTAAAAAGATGGTATGAAGCAATAGTGAAGCAATTTTAATTGTGACTGTGTAACACTTGCAATCAGTAAGATCATTTGTGTTCTGTTTTTAGGGATTGGAGGACTATAGAGTACATAGAGCATTAGAAATGCAAAACATGACCGCATGTTCTCAGGATTTTGTCAGCCTTACATGAAAGAGCACTTGTGCTGGGATGCTCAGCTCTGAGGGTATTCTCTGTTCAGCCTGTATTTACAGAGATGTATGAATATTTGATTAATGAGTCATGGTCTCTGGAGAAATTTAATAACTGTACTGCTGTACAAAGCCAGCTCCTTAACTGTTAACACAGCTGCCAATAGTGTCACTGACACTGAAGCCCTTTCTGCATCTAATATATTCTGGGGAGTAAATTCCTTCGTTACAAGCGAATCCATGGGACACATTATTCAGTTATCTGTTTTGAACTGTTGCAGGCTCAATTTACAGACCCTGATTTGTAAAGATTTTTCCAGTGGAAACAAGCAGTGACACACGAACCACAAAGCAGCAGGTCCACGAGGCTGCGTTGTTACAAAAGTTAGTCGGAAGGTCAGTGCTAAAGGAGAGTTGCTTTTAAAACTCTGGCGTGGTCAATAATCAACCAGGTGTTACTGTTGTTATTTTCCTCAGCTATTTTTATCACATGCTGGAGCAGCACATTCAATATGCAGGTGAAATAAAAACTGTCAAAGTTATTGGAATAAACCAGCTGTAACTATTGTTATTTTCATCAGCTATTTTTATCACATGCTGGAGCAGCACATTCAATATGCAGGTGAAATAAAAACTGTCAAAGTTATTGGTTGGGTATGTGCCTTGTATTTGCAGAATCCAGTTTCCAACATGTAAAATGAGCAACGGATGAAAACATCGACGTGTAGCATTGTGGTCCAGCACATCCTTGCCTCCTTAAGAGCCATCTTCAGTGGGATAGCATTTTCAGCAGGAAAACTTGTTCAGGAGTATCTGATTGGTAGGCTGGGGCAGTTTTCTCCCCTCCATGATGGCAGATCAGAAATGTTTTTAATTTTTGCTGAGCAGTTTCCCAAGAACAATTCGCTGCTAATTCTATCATTTCTCCATTTTTATTCCTAATACCTGTGAAGAGATCGATTTCCCCTTATGAAGTTAGGTGTCTATTTTAGTGGTGTTACTCTGGTTCAACTGCTTTAAATAAGAGTGGGGGGGAAATGTCAAAAAAAGATAAATTTAGTGCAGAGGCTTTCACTAGGAGCTTTAACTGCAGGTTAGAATTATACATGCTATGCAGAATTTCCTGCAACGCTTCTCCTTTGGGCCACAATGCATTACAGCAGACGTATAATGAAGCTGCTATAAAATCCGTGGTAATTAAGGGGGATTTGACAGTAATTGCAACAGTGAATCAACTTAATTATTACCTGCTTCAAAGAGAGCTAACCTGATGTTATAATCTAACCTTTCCTACTTCTGAAATGAGAGATTAAACAAGTATATGTAGCATTTAAGAATTAAATCTGTTGAGATAGAACGATATTAATATACTTCTCATATACATTTTATATATGTCTGTGTGTGTCTAGGTGCAGAGCAACTAAATGAGCAGCAGCATAAGCTGGCAAACTGCAGATGCACTGACTGTGTGCATTTGTAAAACAAACAGAACCTAGCCTGCATCTGAGGTGAGCCAGCTTCTCTGGAAGCATGGGAACCTATAGAAAGAGCATTGCTATATGAGGTGACACCAAGCACAAGCCTTGTTCCTTGCAGCCTTGCAGAGGGGATGTGATGAAGATGGTGTTTCTCCATGCTGCATTTTAAGCAAACTATTCTCAAAGCCATTTAAGGTAGACTGTAACGATGCAGAAGTGAGTAGCTGCTTGAGCACTTCACAGCCTGGCTGGTGTGACCCCTGAACAATGATTAGGTAGTGCTGGAGGTTCCAGTGTTACACAGCACAGAGAAGATTCTCCCTTGTCCAAAATGATTTGCTGGTTTTCAGTGGCATGTGACTTAACCTTCAACTAAAAAGAAGTTTCTCCCAATATCTTCCAATTGCCTTAAACCGGGACCTGAACTAAAGAACTCCACAGGCTACACAGCAGCAATGTCCAAATCACAGACTCATGGGATGGCTTAGGTTGGGAGGGACCTCAGAGATGATCTACTCCAACCTCCCTGCCACGGGCAGAGATGCCCTCTCAACTAGATTTGACAGTTCAAGGCCTCATCTGACCTAGCCTTGAGCACCCCCAGGGAGGAGGCATTCACAACCTCCCCGGGCAACCTGTCCCAGAGTCTCACCACCTTTGTGCTGAGGAGCTTCTTCCTAAGATCCAGTCTAACCCTTCTCTCCCTCAGCTTCAAACCATTTCTCCTTGTTCTACTGCTAGACACCCTTATGAAAAGTCCCTCTCCAGCCTTCCTGTAGGATCTCTTCAGGTATTGGAAGGCCCTTCTAAGGTCCTTCTGAAATCTTCTCTTCTCCAGGCTGAACAACCCCAGCTTCCTCAGCCTCTCCTCATAGCAGAGGTGCTCCAGCCCTTCGATTGTCTCTGTGGTCCTCCTCTGGACTCACTCCAACAGCTCTGTGTCCTTCTTGGGGCACCAGAACTGAACGTGGTATTTGAGATGGGATCTCACAAGAGCAGAATAAAGGGGCAGAATCACTTCTTGTGACCTGGTGGCCACACTCCTCTTGATGCAGCCCAGGACATGTTTTATCTTCTGGGCTGCATGAGATCACTGCTGGCTCATGTCAAGCTTCTCATCAATCAACACTCCCCCAGTTTCTCTCTTCAGGTGATTTCTTACCTTGTCTTCAGACAGTCAGCATGAGGCTCAAGAGGAGGTGGCTTGATGCAACATTGGTCTACTCAATTCCAGCATGATCAACCCAGCTCTTTCACCTACTACAGAAGGTGTACTGAATCCTGTGCCACTCACTCAGGGTCCTTTGGCTGAGCCTATAAGTACAAGCATCCCTCTTATCTCTGTTTTCAGGGCTTTTGAGATGAGTTACCTGAGAGCAGGGGGTTGTCAGAGGGTCACTGATCCAAATCCTCCTCAGGACTCTTCTACAGTGATGTGCCTGGGTGGTACGTGCAGCACCATGTCTCCAGCAGGTGCCTTTCAGCAGTAGTGTTCTGAAAGAGAAGAGGTGCAATAACTAAGCACTAGCTTTGAAAAAGGAGGAAACTGAGTTTTATCAGCCTCAGCATCAGGAAAACTTTGCCACAGCAACTTTCATCTGCAAAACTGACAAAATGAGCTTCAATTCTGCTCTGAGGAGAGCTCTGAGCATCTGAGAGAGGCACTGAGGGCCTGACTTGTGCACACTCTTAAAATAAATTTGCAATGTTTACTTCCTTTTGTTATGTTGTAAAACAATAAATTAGGCTTCTTGATTATCTGTTCATGTTACTATTAATAACTAAGTTTTATTACCATAGGCCTCATTTTTCAGCAAGTTATCAAGCTGACTATGCTGAATAGACAAATGGGCTGAAGATGTCACCTGCCATAGATATGTAATTTACCTGTATGGCTGAAATTGCATTAAGCCAAAACCATCTCCTCTTTAGGACACACACTCTTAGAAGATGCCTTAAAGTAAGCTTGAAAATCTGCCAGGTTTTGACTTGTGTTGTACAGGAAAAATGGTAGAAAAAGCCAATTCAGCTTGGCAGTAATAAAAAACTCTCATTCTATTGCTAGCCTTGTGATTGTAAATTATTATAAACACCTAACTTGAAGAGGAAAGCAGATTGTGGTTTCTGTAAGTACAGACAACAGAATCTCTCTGTCAGCAGTTAGACCAGTGAGCTGCGGAAGCCTCAAGGCACCTGGCAACTCATCTTGGGATGTGTCCTACCTGCCTCACACCTGTGTCTGGCACCAAGCCTTTTACCTGAGATGCCCCTTCCTGCAGACATAGAGACATCCTCTTCCACATCTAACTCTCTGAAAGGAAGTTGGAGAGAGGTGGGGTTTGGTCTCCTCTCCCTAGCATCAGGTGACAGGATGAGAGGAAATGGCCTGAAATAGTGCCAGGGCAGGACTAGGTTGGACAATAGGAACAATTTCTCTCCTTTGAGAGTGGTCAGGCATTAGAACAGGCTGCCCAGAGAGGTGGTGGAGTCGCCATCCCTGGAGGTGTTCACGAAATGTGTGGACATGGCATTTTGGAACATGGTTTAATGGCCATGATAGTGCTGAGTTGATGGTTGGACTTGATGATCTTGGAGATATTTCCAACTGAAACAATTCTATGATTCTATGATCTATTATTCAGTAAAGAATATGGCCCTTCAGGCTCAGCTTCTTCCATAAGATACACAAGCTGAGCACTTTGGACCTGCGCTCCATCATGTGTGCATTTCCCTCATTCTTAGCGAGCTGCAAAGTCGGGAGGAGAGTACCCATCGACCTGCTGCTTATGATCATTAACTGCCTTCAGCTTCCATGGACAACTGGCATTTAAACACCCAGCTAAAGATCTGGACCTTCCCTTCAGAGCAACCCCTGAACAAGGGAATTCTGGTGTGACCAGGCAGCTGTGGGAACCCAGGGAGCTTTCCCCTGGGAGTTGACGCAGGCATTGCTCCAGGCTCTATTAAGGATCTGTGGAAAAAACCCAGATGCCATCTGCAGTGAAGTCCCACATGGAGGGAAGACTGAGATGCTCCACAAACAGCTCCTCTTCAGACAGTTGCAACCTGAAACTCTGTACCTCTCCCAACACTCATTCTCATATGGTATGTGCCTAAGGGATGGGGGAGACCACGGTAAACATAGGGTCTGAGCATTCACCTGGGGTGGTGTGAGGTGCTCACAGCCCTGTGCATGTGCAGCCCCCTTCCTGGAAGCTGCTTGAGCACAATGTGAGCCAGCTGCTTGTTACGAGGTGCCAGGGGCTATCCTTCTGGTGGCAACAGTATCTGTGTGAGCAGAGGAAGCGGCAGACTTGGCATAACAAATCCTCACTGCTGCCTTTTGCTATTTTTACAACGCATTTTAAAATAAATGAGAGATTAAGACAGAGGAAAAAAGTACTTAAGGTGCATGCTCAGTAACTATTTTTTCATAACGTTTTAATGGATTCAGGGTTGAGCTCCACTAAAATCTGGATTTATTAGGAACGCTCTGTGCATTTCAATGGAGTTTTTCTCATGAATCTCGATATTTTACATTATTTCAGTAGAGCTGACCCTCTGATTCATTAGAAATGCTCCAATATAACCAGTGGACCATTTCTAATGGTTCTGGTTTTACAGCAAATCCAAGGGTCAGCTGTACTGAAAACAATAGTGCTAACCTCTAGGTTTATTAGAAAAATGCTTCGTGTCTCAATGGAGCATTTCTAATAAATCAGATAAACAGGGATCTCCCACAACAATGCTCAACTGGTGAAACAGATAAATGGGTTTGTTGTGATTGAGACCTTTCAAAAACAATGATTGTTTAGTAGATGTTTTTTGTGGCTCATCTTAGTGTAATCCTCTTCTACCGACGGTTTATGTTTTCACCATTAAAAACTTGGTAACTACTGCTCATAATGCCACCAGGCTGAGAAACAAGCAGAGCTGTCTTAAACTGTCCAGAATAAAATCACAGAATGCCTCAAGTTGGAAAGGACCTTGGTGTTCATCTACTCCAACATCCCCACTGTGGGCAAAGACACTTCTCACCTAGAATCAGCTGCTCGAGGTCTCATCCAGCCTGGCCTTGAACACTCCCAGAGAGGAGGCAATCATTTTTCACTCCACTGAAGAAGACACTACGGCATAGCTAACATTGCCAGCTTGGGGATCAGGGATGTGTCTCTCCACACTCTGCTCACTTCTGCTACAGAAATGGGCAGAAAGGTTGAGTGTCAAAATAGCTGAGCACTGGAAATCACCACTGATCCACTATAGGTGCCCATGAAATTTAACTGCAGCAGGTGGCATGGAGATTTTTCTATTTTTTATCCCTTTAAGAGAGATTTTTTTTTTCAAAGAAGAACTTTTTTCCAAAGTATTTCTAATTATTTAAGAATTTTAAAATTTAAGAATTATTTAAGAGTGATACTGTGATTCTTCTAAGTGTTTGTACTTGCTGATCTTGGAGGTCTTTTCCAACCTTTGTGATTCTAAGATTCTAATTTCAGCAGAATGAAATTGTCATGAAATGCAGAGGCTATAGTTCCAAGCCACAAAGAAAGGCAAGAAATTAACTCTCACATACCGTCTCAACATGCCTGTTTTCACTGACCAGAGTCCACTTTAGGGTCATGCCATGCAGAAGTTACTACTTCTGAGCCGAGGCTGCGGAAATCCATCAGTCTTTGGATCATCTTTCAGTGGATCCATTCTCCTCCTTGAGTACCCATGTGCAATGAATGTTTGCACACACATATGCACATGCTCTTGGGGGTTGTTGAGAGTGCAGCCACATCAGGAGACCCTGCCAGTGCCCAGGTCAGCTGAGTAGCAAGTCATGGGAGCCGAAGTGAAAGCCTGTTATGAGTTTCCCCATAACAGCAGTGCTTCTTGGCAGGAGGAGATGCCAGTAGAACAGGAATCACAGGCATGCACCGATGAACTCATATGTTGATTCAGTCCAGGAGAAGTATGCTGTGAAATGCAAAAAAAAAAAAAATAAAAAAAGCCTTGGTAAGCTGAGACAAAGGCCTCTGTCTCAGAGGAAAGGCCAATGAGATAATGTCAGTGACTCAAGATTTGGTTAGAATGTTCCGTATTTATTGAGTGTATTCTGTGCTGCCCAGATATTTCCCTCTGGTTCAAATATTGTACATAAACCACAGTTACTGCATTTGGATTCCCTATTCTCTCCATGTCAATTGTAAATCCTTGGCTAAAAGCCAGTTAGGCTCAGTTGGAACAGAATTCCAATCCTCTTCCCTGCACTCCCTGACAACTTCAAGAAATCTGCTGACCAGTTTCTCTGAAAACCTGAAAATAAAACATGCTGCAGTGGTGACAAATCCACAAACCCAGAAATTCCACTTCAAAAATGATTGGTGTGCCTGAATGGGTCTCTTTATAAACTCCCCCTCTTTTTTTTTTTCTTTTTTTTCTTTCTTTTTTTTTTTTTTTTCCCCTTTTCTCAAATTAGATGCTTTTACCTAGCAGGGAAAACTGAGAAAGTCAAACAAAAGGAATTTTACCTACGGGGTGCTGAATGTCTGCCCATCTGCCTGGTGCTGGTATATTGGATTGTTTTGTAGCCTGAGTGTGGGAAGATGCTGAACCTGTCTGCTTGAGTTACTGAGAGTCTTTCAGAAGGATTAGGGGTGTGTGGCCACCACTGCTTTCCCTCTTTCCTTATTTCTCCTGCACACGAGTTCATGCTGCCAGCATGATTGTCCTCTAAATGATAAACAAGAATCGTAGGTCAGGGTGGGAGCCTGCTTGGTCGGGAGGATTAGAGCAAAACCAGCAATGGGATTTCAAGGCTTTTCCTACCCCAGAGGCACTGGCAATATCACCACCAGGCAGCCTCCTCCCCTACCCACTCAAATGAGATACAGCAGTTTATCATGTCAAGTCTTGCTGCTGAGTGCTGTGTCTGGGGCCTCTGGCTGTCAGAGGCAGGATTTCATCCTGCTGTCCCTAAGGCCATATAGAAAGTCTAAAATGTTCATTTATGTTTCTTATTGTCTGGCCAAATCTCTGTGTGCTTAAAAAATATCTGGGAGTTTAAAGGCTAATCCCTGCATTATTGGGGGCTTAGAAATTTGGAAGAAAAAAACCCCTACAACAAAATGTTTTAAATAGTTAAATACCATCAGTATTATTATAAACAGCAATAAGTCTTAGCCATGCTGTATAAAATGTTTATGTATGAAATGTTTCCTTCTGTTAATTCCTGGGATCAATCTCTCTCATCACGTTATTGCAAAGCAGCTCCATTACAGATAAACATCACTACACAGGTCTAATTCATAGAGGTATCTGTAAAGATCTATGTGCAGCGCACAAGTATTAATGCACAGAGGAATTTGTACCTCCATTTATCTGAATTTACATATATTGGTGCCCATTTATGCCACAGAAAGTGCACCTATAATAATCAATATAAAAATAATAAGCTTAGAACATGTATAGATTTATGTGCCTTATGCATGCAATGTATTTGTGTGGCCATAATTTCATCTGCTGCCCAGAATTTATTTCAGCTTTCCACATCAGCTCCTGTGAACAATGTTAATTGTTTCAGAACCAAAATCACTGATGATAACTCTTTTAAGGATTGTCATGTTGTCTATAAATATTTAGCAAGTTGGTTGGATTTGCCAATGTATCCCTGTATTACAGATGAAAAGGTAGCATCTGCTGAAATTAAAAGTGGCCACATTTTTGCTGTAGCTTAATTAAATGCCAAAATTTATCTACATTAACAACAAAGTGGTGAAATTTATTGATCAATTCACATGATATAAGTTGACAAATGGCCTCAGCAATTTCCATAATTTTCTACACGTGTTAAAATTTGTAGTGGGGGGTGGGAAAAAAAAAAAGACTCCTATATTAACATGAAGTGGGAAATGAAAGGGGGGTTTTGTAGTGGGAGTGCTGCCCTGGGGCAGCGAGCTGTGTTTGCAGGGCCCTGTCCAGGCGAGGCTGTTGGAGCTGTGTACAGATGGGCCTTTGACAGTCCTACAGCTGTTCTCCTAATTGTCCATTAAGTGTTCTATTGATTCTCTGATTCAAAGTACATGTCTTTCAGCTCAGGCTATCGTGTGAAGTGGCAGACACATTCCTCCTAGAATGACAGAGCCGCTTGAAATCTAAAAATGTGGGCTGCCACTTTCAATCGAGGAGCCCGCTTTCAAAGGAGAAGGCTTGGTTAAAGAAGCTTTGTAAGAGCCGGTTGGGTTTTAGTTTCTAAACTTTTCGCATCAATCAATTAAAGCAGCAGGAGCATGGAAAGTTTTAATTCCCGGTTACGCGGCCAGGACCGTGCCTCACTGCTGAAGTGCTGCCTGAGGATGCTGGGTCGTGACGCTGAGGATCAGATCGGATGGTGGTTAGCTGCAGGCAGATTTCTTTTCTCAGACCCCCATGACATACCTAATGATATTTTCATTTGACTTGCAAGTTCACTTTTAGCATTTTTTTTTTAAAGGAATATCATCTGCAATTCCAGATTATGCCAGTCAGAAGGCTGTTTAAAATCATCTGCCTTTAATCTGAAGAGTGAAAGATAAGATGCATCTCTGTTGCAAGGACCATAAATCTTCAAAGAAACAAATAGCCACAGATAAAACTGTAAAAGTTATTTAGTTCTCTTCTGAAAGAGGTTTATTAATCTAAAATTTCCAGTCCATTGTGTCATGATTTGGTTATCGTGCTGTATCTCATTTCTTGCAATTGTATAAGCCTTGTGTATCAAGCAAAGAGATGAGAACCTCATAGCTTAAACTTGATCAGTTGTATTCAGATATATCACTATAGCTGGGGAAAAAAACCTACAAATTGAAACATAAAAAATAGCCAGCTGAGCAGAGATCTGGGCTGTGTGTGGATTTTTATGCAGGTTTCCTCTTATTTTTACCAAGATGTGTACGAACTGATTTCATTACTAAATTTAAATTGAATTTTAAATTCTCAGTTCGGTCCTTTTAAAGCATAATTCCTGGTAGAAAGAACACAAACAAACTGTTCATAGGTTTGCTACTTGGGAAGCATCCACAGTGGTTGTGCACAGAAATGAGCTTTTCCCACATATGCCACCAGTTCTATCTGCCTTTACATTTTTCTTTTTTAAAATCCCCATCATTTAAATGAGACATGAAACTGTTTCCGATAAAGCTTAAAACAGGAGAATTATTTCTCTTCAAGAAGATTTTTATCCTTTATAGTTAATGAAAAAACACTCTCCTGTGAATGTTTAAAAGCTGCTTATTCTCTAATCATCCCCCCTTTTATCCTCATCCAAGTTAATTTTTGTGCCACAGCTACCTTTGTGTGGTTGTGTTTTGGACAACCTTTACCTCGGGTCCCTCTTGGTGGTGATTCGCTAGTCAGGTTCACCAACACAGAGGCTAACAGATGACTTAGATCCATCAATCAAATTAGTTACAGCCTTTTAATTTAAACAAGAACCTTGCTGATTTGAACATAATTAGATTTTTTTTCTTATTTTTTTTTCTTAACCTTAGCCTATTTGTCTTTGTGATATCAAATTTACAAGCACCGGCCACATTCAATCCAAAGAAGTAAATGCACCAGCTCAGGGGGGATTCCAAGGATACAAACGTGCATCAAAGGTAAACAAAGAAAAGGATTTTTTTAAAAAGGGAAGTGGGAAAAAATAAAAGAGATGGTATTTAAAGGGAATATTTGACATTTTACAGCCAGAGTTCCATTAAAAAAAAGATGTGTCAGATTAAAGCAGCAGTAGAGGAAGCTGCAGCGCATGTTACAAGCAGACTTTTCTCGTTTTAGGAAGGTGAGTTTGGGGTTCAAGGCATGGGGCCAAACACTAAAAGCTCCTTGTGTCAAGGGGACAGTAAAGCATCCACTTGTTTTCTCCACGATGAGAGGAAACTGAAGAGTCTGTTTAATATAATAAACCATACATTCATAGCTACAAACCATTTTGTGAAGCTGCTTTGATTCCAGCCATCTCAATTACACCCCTAGCCAGTTTTTAGAAGAGATTTTTAGAAGCTTTCAACTGTAGACTTTTGTCTTGTTGAATGAACTTCAGCTACACTAAATTTTAAGTAAATTTGTGATGACTGAGCAATATACATTGGCTGAGCTAGAATCCAATAACCCACAGGACAAATTAATTTTCAACAAAAAGGGCAGAAACCTCAAGTGCCATGAGTATATGGAATCTCAGTCTATCTCTCTGGAGCCATTTTTGCAAATCACTACAGCTATTCATAATCTAAATCAGTCTCCTTTAGCAGCAGAAAGATCTTTTTTCATGACAAAACAGAAGATGACATTCATTAGTGCCTAACTTGCATAAGCTACCTTAAATTTATTGGTGCTCTTATACTTATCTGGGTAAGAATTCCTTTGTCTACAGCTATAGGAAAATTCCGGATGTACTACTTAAAAATATAAATTGTCACTTTTATCAGAACTTTTGGCAGTTTACTTTATTTTAGAAGTAAAACTGGTGGTTAAGGTTTTAAGACTTCCAATGGGCGTTGTTTCAATCATGGTTAATATGCACCCAGGATAGCAATACTAGTATAAGTGAGCACTTGTACAAAAATGGAGAGATGTGGTGCTGCCTGGAGTGCTGGGTGCTAACTTTTCCCTCTATTTAAGTGCAACTCAGGGCATTACCTATGATCTATGTGAAGATTCAGGGTGGAGAGACACCCTCCTGGCTGATGCAGTTGGTGGACTGCTACAGAACTGTCTGCACAGAGTAGTCTTCTCCCTGATGGACCTGTCTTCCTTGCAAAGTCTACCAGCCCATACCAGCTCACCTGCAAATATCCTGCAGGAGCTGCAGAGTCTGATTATTTTCAAAATGCACATTACAGACAGTATATAGGAAATAAAATATAAATGGATTTGCTTTAATGTGATACAAGTGAATCCTGGTCTTCATCCACCTGTTTTATAAACTCCATTTCCAGTCTTGGGTACAGGCTGTTAATTCTTAAATGCCTTTAGCTTGATGCCTCCTACTTGGGATGCAGCTGCAGGAAGTGTTGTGACCTAAAGATTGACATACATGTCATTTGTACAAGTGCTCTTTATTTCTTCATGCAGAAAAGAGTGGAATAAGCATTTATGGCAGCATTTGTTCAAGTCTGGATAAAGTTAAATGATCACAGAGTCGCTCCAGCCTCAAAACATAGCAACTGACTCCTGCTTTCAATTACAATTTCTTTCACAGGTTGAAGTGGACAGGGATGTTTGAATGACAAACAGTAGATTCAAAATAATGAGAATGGTAGTGGCTATGTCTGCTCTTTCTTTCTGGGTGGAATGACTTCTTCTGGCAGGTCCCACACAGACAACAGACTGTGCTAAATTCACCTGAAGGCAAGCAGGAGGTATTTAGGCTTCAGAAGGTGAAGAGATGACTTCTGTTGTGGAGTTTTAATGAATAAGCTCCAAATGGCTAAAACTTTGCTGTGATGCTCAAAACATTTTCTGTTTCAAGTTCTCCATTTCTGCTGTTGACAACATGGAACTCTTTTGGCTGGGAAAGGCCTTCGAGATCATCAGGTCCAATCATTATCTAACTCTACCAAGTCTGTCGCTAAACCATGTCCCTCAGTACCACATCTCTGTGTCTTTAAATACCTCCAAGGATGGGAATTCAACCACCTCCCCAGGGAGCCCATTCCAGCGTTCCCTGAAAAATAACCACCCAACTACTTCCAGAACAAAGCAAAAGAAGAAACATGTCCCAAAGGGTTGCAGAAACTGCTCTGATTCTCCCAGAAAAAGAAAATTAAAATTAAATTACTTATCAAAGACTCACACCAGGAACATAATGCCTACAGGTCCTTTCTCAGATGGAGTGAGAGCATTCACATTTAGGGCTGGGAAACATAACAGTGGTGTAGATGGAAAAAAATGTTATTGGTTGCTTTGCACATTTTTCCCCAGATTTGAGTGACAGCTCAGGTGAGCTCTTATTTTGGGCCATATTTCTTCAAAGACCGCTGTGTAATTCTTGTTTTATTGCCTCCGTCCTATTTCTGGTGCTGCCTCAGTGGATGACCTTGGCCAGTCATTTCCTTTCCATAAAGTGGCAACTGGGCTATTCACTCCCTTCCCATAGGTGCTAGGAAGATAAATTGGTATCTGCTTTGAGATCCTCAAAAGATACTCAACTGTTACTGTATATAAAAAACAATCTTTGTAGCCCTAAACATAAAAGAGAAAAGACTCTCTGTCAGTTTGGAAGGTGTTGTATGGCGCATACAGGGTGAGAGTATCATGTACTGCTTCTTCTCCTGAGAGCAGAGACCTTTCTGCAATGACCCTTCTGCATGACTCCGCTCTTTGTTTTCTCATCCAAGCTCCAAACACTACCAAATGACTGTCTTCCAGCCTGTTTTCTGCAGGAAACATGGAAGCACACTTGCAATGGAAGAGGAACATCACTTTACAGGAAGGAATGCAATTTGCCTCAGGAGACCTGAACATGAAAGAGAAATTCCTTGGCAGGATATTCTTTGGTGCCCCTGCGTACCTTGAATGTGCAATCTGCAACATTTTATCAAACCCTGACTTAGGAAATATGGATGGCTCTGTTGTGGTGGGCCTAGGTAGGCCAGAGTGGGCTTGTACGTGTCCTGACTTCCCCAGACATGTTTTTCAGCTCTCCTTCCTTCTGCTATGAGGAGAAGCAACTCGGGGGAAAGAGGACAAAGAACCTGGAGCCACTGAGTCTAAGGACTCTGGCCTACCCAGACTTGTTTTACATCCTGTGGTAAACAAGGTAGACACATTTGGTTTGTGCCCGTCTCATGCAAGGCTTATATTTTCCCCAAATTTGAGTAAAGAAAGCCTACGGCTTCACCTAATATGGTCAAGCTTGGCTAACTGCCATTCTGGTTGGCTATTCTGTGTCCAAAGGCCCATTAGTCTGGGGCTGTATTGATAAAAACGAGATTAGCAGGTAACACAACTTGCTCTGCTGTTGTATTCGTGCCTGCTGCTACCTGCTGCCACCATTGCTCTCTGCTTCTGGCAGTGTTCTGCCTCACTGCTTTACTGTATCCTGGAAACTGCCTGTCTCAAATTTACCAGGAACAGGCTCCAAATGCCTCCACACAATCGGCCTGCATAGCCAGCGTGACACTGCACATGGCAAGACACCCTGACTGCACCTGAAAGTCTCCTGCCAAGAAGGAAAGCCCTGAATATACAGATTGTCCAGAGATATCAGGACCAGGTCAGAGACCGTCTGCCTCCTTTCCCCAGTAGCCTGTGAAGTCTGGGAAGAATCTGAAGTCTCAGTGGCTGACAAGACAGTAACAGGATTCCCCAAAAGTGTTTGGGGTACTGTGTGAAGCTATAGCTAGCCCCGCAAGTCGGGCAATATTCTGTGAGTAAATACTTAAAGCCTCTTGTAATTCACCAATTGCCTCCTGCCATAAGCAGAAAGGAGCTTCCTGAGTCCATCTAGTGGGCAAGCAGTACATTCTCTTCCAGCAGGAACCTTCTCTTCCAGTTCAATTAATGTTTATATATTTTTGCTGGTTATTTCCAGATCCCATGTTATTATCTGTATAATGTTTCCATGACCATACGAAGAACTGATTATTATTAAAATTAGTGGTCAGGGGAGCAAGACTCCTGGATATCAAAATTAATAAACAATATTAATTTTGGAAAAATACCACCTCACAATCAATTAATACCCCTCCATTACAAGCTCTGCACTGATGCCTTAGTACAGTTTGGTTGTGGCTCTGTGGTTCTCTCACCTGAAGAATGTGGTTGACACTCATGGTTAGTCAAGAGAAGCTGCCAAGCATGCTCTGATATATAGTGCAGGGATTGCAGGGCACAGAACTTGTAAGGAGAACAAACCCAAGTTTTTGGCCTCCAGGCATTGCCATGGATCTCAAACCAACCTCTGGTGGAATTTATTACACTGGAGTGAGAGCAGATGAAATCAGACTGCACTGTTCGCTTATTATTGTCAGTTTTCAAACTGCAACCTATGCTGACTCTGACCAGCTTGTCCTATGATTTGAGGCTGATTGAGAGCAGAACAAAATGGCTCAATTATAAAGTTACCATAGCTGGATCTTTTCAAAAGTGAGCCTAACTTCATTGCAGCTCTGCCTCATTCTGAAGAAATCACTGTGGCAATTTGGCAGTCTTCTCAGGGTAGTCCTGAGGGGTTAGCATGAAACAAGAAAGCAATTCTCTTCCATCAGGCTTCTGGGTTTGCAGCTTAAGCTGGTAGTTAAAATGAAGGTGAGATTTGTTTAAACCTCTTCTGGAGCGCAACAGCCATTCCCAGTTGCTGCCATATGCCAGCACGGAGTGGCAGCAAGTAGGGGGAATGAATTTTAGATGCAGACACCATGAGATGTTCCACACAAGTTTGTTCTTCTTGAGAACAGTGAGGTCCTGAAAAACTGAAATAAGAGTGATCCAAACTACTGCTGTCTTCAGAGGATGTAAGAATCATGTTTTAGGAAAGAACAAATTAAGGAGGAAAAAACAAACAAATTATTAGGTAAACTTTGTTTACTGGTAGAGGGGTCAGGCATTGAACAGGCTGCCCAGGAAAGTGCAGACAAGTAGACGTGGCACTTCAGGACATGGCTTAGTGGGCATGACAGTCTTGGGTTGACAGTTGGACTTGATGATCTCAGAGGCCTTTTCCAATCTTCATGACCCTACAATTCCAGTAGCAAAGATGGCCAGCAAGATTCCTGGTAGGAAAGCCAGCAGATGGATAGCTTACAGAGGTGCAAGGAGACATGTAACTGAAAGAAAGCAACTACTGCAGTGAATGGCCAAGAAGCCTGGCTTTTAGTCACCACATCTGCTTGCCATAGAACTGCTACAGCCTTTAGACAACTGAGGTAGCCCCCACTGCCCACTGGCTCTCTTTTCCCAAAAGATTTGGGGAAGTGACTCTAAACATTAGTTTAAAATCTCATAAAAGCATTAATAATTAAAACAATCAATTAATCAAAGCATTAACAAAAGAAAGTTGTCTCATCTCTAACATTTGTGGTAACCTACAACAGAGTTCAAGTATTTCCAGATATGAAGTACTTCAAATACTGTAGTAGGAAAAGAAGGACTAGCTTAGGAGGGTGCCTTGTAGATAGACATAGTCCAGGAAAGCACTGAAGTAACTTCATTCTGGGTGTTACCAATTCAAGACTACTGAGCTTGGAGATTGAGTGGCTCTTTTGACCACCAAAGTAGTTCCTTTTGCTTAAAGATGAGGCTTGTGAGGTGCAAAAGCTAGTGGTGGTGCCTAGTTAATATAAAGATATGCTGTGGGCTGCACACACTGCTGCAGGAGAGGGAATACAGACAGATGCCAGTCAACTTTTCCAAGGGAAGCAATTCTTTCCCTTTGAATAATCATGTTTTCAAGGGTTGCCTTGCTTCCACCCTACTTGGAAGTGGTCATTCTGTTGTGTCCCAGCACAGTGGCAGTATCAGAGTAAAAATGATTGCTCTGGTGTGCTGCTCCATGTTGGCTGTAGAAATGTTGCTTGGTTTCCCTTCTCTTTGTGCCATTCCCTGGCAAAGGTTTCTCTCTCTCTGCTCACTTTCTCTCCCACATTTCCCTCAGATTTTTCAAAGCCTTCAGAATCAAGGGAATAAGCATCATGAATGAATTGTAAAGAACAAACCCAAACCACCACAGCCACCAAAATCAAGGCATGAAAATTCAGTGCCAAGGTTCCTCCATGCTGTCTCACCAGAATAACATGAGCAACTACAGCTTAGACCTGGGCTCAGCTGAATCTTGCCAGCTTAAAATAAAAATAAAGCCATTCTAATAATAAATTCCCACTGAGTCCTAGGCAACATGGAGAGAAAACTACATACCCTGGACTAAACACCAAAAAAAAATCAGAACTAGCTACACCCTATGATTTTGTCCTTAGTTACCATGGATGACTTGGTCTGTGTGTTACTTATGCACACATTTACTTATTTTTTTTAGACTGTCATGTCAGAGCATCTAGAACCTGACATTAGATGTGCTGCAAACAGGTGAGTCACTGCAAAAAGGGAAATTACCCTTTCACCTTGTGACCATGGTTAAAGTGCACACTGCCTTACACTTCACAAGTGGTGAATGAGAGGTCTGATTAAACATGATACAAAAAGAGCTTGCAAGTAGCACTGTTTACTAACATTTCAATTTCTATGCCTCATTTATTAGACTTAGAATAAAAAGGTTAGAGGGGTGTTTGGGGTTGTCTTTAACCTTGATGATATTTCCACTGAAGCAGCATAATGGCTCTTAATTGCTTAAGTGAAGAGAACATGTTGACATGTCCTTCTTTGTGCTTAAAGCCCTGTGCCTAAACCATTATGCTAATTCAAGCATTATATACACCAAAGTATTTATGGGACTGACACAAGTGATGTTGCAGGTAAAGGGCTGTGAAATGGTCTGTAAACAGAGAGAATTGATTCCGGGCCCAAAGCAATGCTGTTAAAGTCACAGACATTGAACAGCCAACCCTACAATTTCTATCCAGATTGTCAAACTGGGTCAGGCAGTGTCAGCAGGGCTGCCATTATAGATCAGATGGGTGGCTTTAATAATATGTAAACCAACCACATAAACACAAATTAACATGGAAGCAATACGGACTCCACTGTGCCTTGGTTTTTTCCTGCGTGCAGCAGTTTTGGTCACAAAATACTCAGTTGTAACATTTGCTAAAACATTTAGATGTCTAACAAGGAAAAAAAAAAAAAGAAAAGAGAGAAGAAAATCAGCAGCATGACTTGGAACTGCATTTCTCCTCATCAGGAGAGCAGCACTGCAATCTGAAGGGATCACAAAGAATGTGTGCAGCAGATGAATCACTGTACCAAAAGAAATAGTCCAGTTAGAGGGGGTTCATTCACTTATCCAATGGACAAAGCTGGGTGGATTATTTGTATTTTCCTCCTAAGGTCTTTATTATCTTGCTTGGTTTATTACTAAGCTCCCTAGTTTTTAGCACTGAGTAGAATTTTGAAAACTCATTTTCATTTAAACCTCTAACTTACTGTTTGCATTTCACTAATATTAGAGAGCTAAATGAGACTGATCAGCTCTGCCTTTATTTCTGCTTAGGATTGCTTTTGGCTTTGCAATATGAGGGCTGGCACTTTTTAGTTTTAAAACAACGTGGAGTAATGCCTTAGTCTGTGTGCCTTTCTTACACACTCAGAGCAGACATTTCACTGATTTTGATTTTTTTTTTTT